>JAVLUZ010000154.1:20981895-21066895 GCA_036768485.1 Mermis nigrescens | reverse complement strand
CCCACAGAAGGTAGTTGTGGCCACAAGTTGGCGTAAGGGGGTTTCAGGGGGTTACCATTCCCCGAAGCTGAAAAAACCCAAACAGATTACTGTAGACCACACCTGGGCGTGAGGGGTTTGGGGGTATGCACCCCCCCGAGAAACCAAAATACCTCCCAGAAACTAAAATATCCCTCCAGAATTCGATTTTTTGAATTTTTATTGTCTTTTCCGCATCCGATTTTTTGATGCTAATGGATAGTGCCTGATGAGAAACATTAAAAAATGGTATTTGTTCGCCATACCACCACTTTTAAGGCCATTTTCTTACGTTTGAAAAATCTTGCAACCCCCTCCCTGAGAATTTCGGTGCTGCCCACGTATGCTGTAGACCCCAGAATTTAATTTTTAGTAGCATTTTTGGCGATTTTTACGATTTCACCCAAGCAGACCCTCCTGAATTTTCTTGCTGCCCATGTTTAATTGAGGCCTCAGTTTGAGAAATAAATACCACAATATTTTATTCTTTCTACATTGAAAAAATCAATCTGAATTAAAGAAATTGACAAATCATTCTCTTTAATAACCTTAACTGAATTCAATCCGGAACGTCCGCTGTTGGAAATGTATTGAAGTGCTGCAAGGCACTAAGTATGCGCAAACAGCTTAGCCCCATAGAATTTAGGACACACAGCTCAAAGAAGGATGAGCGAGATAATCGTGGAAATAAATAAAATAGTGTATAACGATAGACCGGAAATTTTGATAAGTTAATGTAAAATGCTAAAGCAGGAGAAAGTGTAACTACCTACATCACTTGATTACGCTAGTATAAGATGTATGTGCAGAGCTATAATAAAGAGTATGAAACGAATGTCATAATTTATCTATTAAGCCTTTTGATTCGATATTGATTAAATATTGTCATGAAAATCTTATACTGATCTCATGCTAAATCGGTTACTTATTACAGACTAAGATTTCTTTCCAAGCTATCCACCAAACCAGTGAAAAGTATTTTGAGAGGACACCTTTTTTTCAGAGGCTGCAGAATATACTTCAATTTCTGTGTCGCTTAGAGTAATTTGATTTTTAGCAGATTCTTAAGATTTTTAGCGCGCTTAGGCGACTTTTCCCTAGTCCCCTCCTTTTATGTGTGCAATAATCCACAAATCCGAGTATATTAGTCCTTTTTGTTAAAATGAAGCATTTTGCTTTGCTAGTACCCTATTTTTATTTACAATCATTTGAGTGTATCGATCAATAAACGTACAGGTAACTTGTCATATAACATATTTGAACAAATAAGAACAGTTTTTTAAAAATTACGTTCTCCAACGTTTTGAAATTAAAATTATTTTTCATTTTAAACCTTACATAGTCATTGAATCACAAATAAATAAACTTAGATTAATAATGCTAATTTTACGGAGAACAGTTTGTAAAAAAACGTAGCTTCTATAACCTACAACCTCACGGGCCTGATTTTAAGCTGAAGTGAAGTTTACACAACTCGAGAGCGTAAAGTAGATTGCAACTAAATTTGTAATCCTAATATTACGGAGAAAGTTTGTTGTTTTGGAGAACATTAAAAAAACTCGATCCTAGGCAATGCTCTGTATCTAAAGTTAATTTTCAGTGTAAACTTTTCACAAACGACAACTGTAAAGAATTTCTAAAATCTGATTCGTAATCTACATATTCCAAGTAACATGATACAAAAAATTGACCCTTAACAACAATCTGAGAGCAAAATAAATTAGTAGTGTTAACTACTTTACACCTCAATCGGATGTAGACTAATTCGTCCAGTAGAATGTGTGACCTCTTATGGCAATGTGTAACCTTCAAGACATTCTTTATTTTTTATATTAGTCTGTACATGCAAATTTATAATCGGAGAACTTAGAAGGCAGAATTATTGCAAAAACGTTTTTTTCACCCGAGAATTGGTATTTTGCATCCTTAGAATTAACTCAGTATTGAGCGTTGATAATCACGACCAAGTGTGATTTATAATTGCAAAGACATACTTCCTTTAAAGGATAGTCCGCACAGCCTTATTCTTAACCAGCGACGTTGGCTGACGAAAAGTCGGCAAAAAACGTGTTTTTTACACCGGAATGTAAACTTTACACCTTTAGACCTGACTCCGTATTGAGTATAATAGAACACGTCCAAGTGCGATGCGTAATACTTATAAGGATGTAAAATATTTGAGATATTGACTAATCAAAAGCGAGAAGAAAACGTATTTTTTCACCCCTTTTTATACTCCTGATTCTGAACTTTACACCTCCAGAAATAACTCAATATTGCATTTTTTCGCACTTTGCTGTGACGTTTAACCCTTGAAACGTGCTTAATTTTTATTCTATTCAACTTGTCCCGACCTATTAGTAGAGAAGTTGGTGGAGAAATCTGCGATGAAATCTGTTTTCCCCATGCACTACATTGTAAACTTTAAAGTCCTGGCACTAACTCCGTATTGAGTGTAAAAAAATTTGCTGGTAAGCAGCAAGTAGTCCTTAGGTCGCAGCACATTTCCTTCGGAAAAATTTCTTGGGAGTCACAACCGGAGTTGTTGGCAGTCATAAAAAAGTCGAAAATGCGGCCAAAATCTGTCGTTACGACCCTAGAATTTTGCATTCTTTGCTACCCTCTCAAGAACTAATGCGCACTTTAAAAACAAATAGATTGTCATCTGTAGAATTTTATCCTCTACAAATCTGTGCCATTGGATCGTTTGAGGGATGCGCACAAGCTGAACGAGGAAACCTTCACAGATTTGTATATCTTATAACGTTACGCCAAAACTTTACACGCTCATTACAAACCCTTTATTAAGTGTAAACAAAAATAGAAAAACTTTTATCGAATTTTTTATCATCTATCTTTAAAAAATTGCATTTCCCAGATGTGTCTTGTGGTAGCTGTTGGGAAGCGCTAATATGTTAGGGGTACTTAAGTATATTATAGGTACACGCTAACATGCTACCTATGATTAACTTCGAGTTGTCTGTGTGTGTGTGTGTTGTGTCCCAAAAAATTTTCACTGGATTATACAGTGATACTCATCATCGAGCCCCTGAAAATCGGATTCGACGGTTTACTATAGAAGGTTTTAGCAGCTCTTTTGGCTTATGTAACTGCCGTGAGGCAAATTTAGTGACGCCACCCTAGACCAACATTTAATGCGCTATCGACTGGTGTAATCTACTTTACACTGCAATATAAACTGACGAAAAACCGTAAGAAAAACGTCTTTTAAAATTACATTTTTCCATATATCTTGAATCACAGCGGATAAATTTTATTTAAATTTCAACCTCCGCAGCAGGCCGAAATATCAAATTATGAATACTGTTTCTGATGGTGTAAAGTTAGCATGCGTGCAATTTAATGTCAAACAACCGAAAGCAGCAACGCGCGACGAAAGTCGCTAATACAAAGTCAAATATTCCTGCTTCTGATTTCGCATGGAACTTTTTGTATTTGTTTACAATGCGGACAAACCGTTTGTGCATGTTACAATGCCCTTTAACTGTCGTATTGGGCAGAAAAAGGAAGCAAAAAAATTAATAAGTAAGCAAGATAAAATCAGTCGGTGTAAAGTAATCAAAGAGATCTGCTAAGCTGAAATGTAACATTTTGATGACCATAGTGATTTAAAACTAATTCAAATTCGCTAAACGAAAGGGAACCTTAGCTTCTTAATGATTTTTTGATATAACATAAGACAAGAACAAATAAGGCATGTGAATTTCTAGACAATTTTCGCATATTGATCACCAATTATATCTACATTTTTTGCAAATGGAGAGCGAAGTAATCCATTAGCAAGAAAACTGCTCTAGCAAACGGGACTGCAAAGCGCCCCATTTGCTTAGTCTGACTTCGAAATTTTAAAACACTCCTGATTTAGAAGGCCAGCACTGTTTAATAAATTCGAATCAAAGCAAAAGTTATCGACGAAAGCAATGGAAAATAATGAAGTCGCGAAAGCTAGAAAATTGTAAAATCGCTCGGGCATCAGAATTGATAATAAATCATTTGATATAAAATCGATAAGCATTTGAGAGTCTTGATTCATCAAGAGACATTATTGTTTGATAGTGGTTTTAATAAATTACAATTATTCTATAGGGCATAGTCGGTTTACCTGGTGCATTAGGGCTACCGGGAAGACCGGGTCGACCAGGAAGGCGTGGTTACCCAGGCAGAAATGGCGATCCGGGTCAACCGGGTTTAGACGGTCCGCAAGGCGAACCGGGTGCGGAAGCTACTTTGTGGCAGCCGGGTCCAGAAGGCGATAAGGGCAATAGGGGATTTAACGGATCCATGGGTCAAGCCGGGCTGCCCGGATATGACGGTTTACCGGGAATACACGGCTTACCCGGAACGGATGGTGCACCCGGATTTCCAGGAGCACCAGGACGACGAGGATGGGCTGGCAAGCCTGGCCCGGTCGGTTCACCGGGCAAAGATGGCCTTTATTGCTCATGCCCTCCCAAATCCAAATGATTCGTTTTTGCATACTTTATTTACGATTCGCAAAAATATTTTTTTCGACTATTCTATGTAGATCATTTGTGCGTCCTGGTTACTCTTTTAATTTGATTAAGACAGTGAAGACATCAGCTTCCTTTTAGAAGAAAGGAAAACATTTGATAAAAAGATGTTAATAAAGAAGGAATTAAAAGGGATCGTTTTATCAAAATAGGAATCTTATGTTTTCCATTCAATATATTAAAAGGAATAAAATATGCAAAATTGATCCAAATGAATTATTTTTCTAAAATTAGTATAAAATTCCTAATTCACAATGAGCAATCCAATTCCAAACTGCCAAATTCAAAATCCAGGCCCTTGAATGCCGCACGTATGTTTAAAGCAACGATTTTTCGTTCTATGTAAAATATGCAGAATATAGTGCTCGAGTTTATTTTATTTCGCCCAATGCTCAATGCGATCAATACTGATGTTATTGTTTCGAACTTGCGGTAATGCAATATTTGCTGTGAATCGCCTCTGTGAATGCATTTGTATTTATTTGCCTAACGCTGTCGGACACTAAAATTGGGACAATCAGAAACGCAAGAGGTGGATTCGCTGGTTCAGACTGTATATCGGCTGCAACGAAGTTCTGGTTGTCCGATGGGGCCAAATTACCAAAAATAGCATCAAAAATTCAATTTAAGGGGAGTCTATCAATTTGGGAGAGTTCTTCCAGATTCTGGGAGATCCAATCCTCCATACCCACAAGTGTGGTTCAAGCTACACGTGGGCATGTGGAGATAGATTTGAGGGTTTGGAGGGGTTGACCTCCCAAGAATCTATTAGAATCCCCTACAGAAAGTAATTTTTGGCATGTTTTTGAGATTTTTGCTTGTTTTACGCCACCCAGACCCCCCAACTTGGCCGCTGCCCTTGTATGGATGTGACTCGTGTTGCTCACGTCACTCGATCTGATCCTTGCATCCCACTACTGAGGCTTCCTATATATGCTGGCGCCCTTATGAATGCACAAAACTAAGCCTAAACCTGAATTATGAGATGCAGATTATGTACTTTCAATAATTAAGGCTAAGGCACTTATGTGTACTCATCAGGTGAAGTAGTGGGATGCAATGAGCTGAGCGAGCGAAGCGGGTGACGCAAGTATGCACCTCACTGCTTATGGTCTGTTTCACATAATTTCGTGCATGAAATTTACGAATCTGGCCGAGAGGTTACGATAATATTATACAGAGTGTTTCAAAAAAAGAAAGCCATATCCGACCGCGTAACTTTCGAACGACTCACTCAATTTCAATGCAAATTGCTTTGAACAATAGACAAAAATCTTTTTCAGTAGCTCGCGAAGTTTCGTATCCGGAGCTTGCTCTGCTCTTGTACAACGCGCAATTGTGTAAAAGTCGTTTTTTCATCAAATACAATGCATGTTGAGAAATAAATCACGTGTTTGCAACGTTGTAGCTTTTAATCGAGTAAACATTTTGCATGTAAATTTTCGTACTATTTGCTGGTTGGTTCGAGAGTTATTGAGCTTTTGCAAAAGGTCATTTCTTAGGTCATTCACAAGCGCAAGCAACTCGCTTTAAAACAGGTTTGGTTATTTTGTCATTGCTGACTGAATGACCGAGGGACTGTTCTTTGGCGAAAGCTCAATAGCTCTCAAACAGACGAGCGAAATAATACGAAAATTAAGAAGCAATTAAGTAGCTAGATAAATGAGCTTTCGATTAAAGCAGACCGTATTCTAAAATGATCACTCGATCTAAAGCTACAATGTCGCAAACATGGGATTCATTTCTTAATAAATGAAGCTGCGAATACGAAACTTTGCAACATCCTTACGAAGGTTTTTATCTATTGATTAAAGCAAATTGCATCCAAATTGAGCGAGTCGTTTAGAAGTTACAAGGTCTGATATGGGTTTCGTTTTTTAAACGCACTGTATATAAGATCAATGCTTTAATCGCAATCTGTCGGCTTATTGTCGGTGATGCTTTTTGAAATTTGTGCACGAAGTTATCTGAAACGGACTTATAAAATTAGCTTATGTCTGGCACAATTACGAATCCTTAAGCAATCTGACATCGATGGCTTTTCGCTAACCAGGGAAGCATATTGAAAAATAGCTTATTTAACAATTTACTGATTTTTATTTTCAGCTGGGTAGCATAACACTTATGGCAACTGAATACCTGAAAAGCTGCAAGATTCGAGCCCGTCATTCCGAAAAAATTTACGCAAAAATGACGTTATTTGAGCAGGATAATGATGAAAATCCAGATGGGGGATAAAAGTAAACGACTGAAGCCGAAAAATTAAGCAAATTTGAAACAATTAGCTGAAAGCATTCGATGTCATATGCTGCACTGTTAGTACAGAAATTTTCGGATTGAGCTGAATTATTTTTTCTACAAGATTTTTTATCTGTGAACCACATCTACGACAGTACTTATAATAAATGCCAAGCATAAAAAAGTAGGCGATAGAGCAATGCGTATAGATGCTGGATCGAGCCGGTGAATGAAATTATAAAAATTTTTCTTGGATATTATTTTAATCCATTTTCCAATATATGTCGAATGGTAAAAAATCTTTCAAACTCTGTTATTTTGTTTAGAGTTTTGGATTTACATTCAAAAATATGAGGTTAGAAGACTGACTAAGCAAGAATAAATGAGAGCCGCCAGGTTACGATAAATACATATGACCTTGTCCCTTAACGATCGTACGCATCGTTTTGCGCGATTTCTATATCTACTGATTGCAAATATGTATTCCTCAAGGATAATTTTCAAAAAAATTCGAGAATATATGCACAGGAAAGAAATATTTTAAATATTAGGCGGAAGGCTAAAATGGGTCTGAATCCGCACCTTTCTTCGAAAATCTCAGAAATTTGTCATTGAATTGCGCATAATGGATAGATTCTGTTATTTTATAATTTCCACTAGTTTTTTAGGCTATTTTAGCCCGACGAAGCTACCCGAAATTAAGCCAAAGACAGCCATGCAGTCCATCAATAGCTAGACTTGAAAACGAAATCTATATTTAAATACTCTGGATGTCACAGACTATTAATACGCAGTAAATGTTAAACATTGTAAAAAATAGGAATAAACGATATTAATCAAGTAAAACCCTTTTGCTGAGCGCAGATGAATTATCAAACACTTAGAAATCACCAACTTTTTATTAAAACGACGAGAAGTTACACGACAGAAATTATTAAATAATCGTTACGAAAAATCAATCAAAAGACTTTAAATTGAAGCAGGGAGCTTCAAGCATGAATAGTGCTCATTATAATTTTATCACACTTTTTCTACCATCTACAACTTTAAGCACATAATAGCTAATTTTGTTACAAAACTTTATAGTATTACATATTTTTCTGGAAATGCCTCTTTTTGCGCTTGAAAATTATATGTCGCGTCAAAAGCACTATTTTTGACGTCTATGTGCTGTTTTTACAAGAACATGAATACATAAAAAATTTTAAGTTCAATGTAATTTAACCAAATATAAAAAATGCATATTTAGCATCGAAAAAAAATTTACGCGTCTATTCCAACGAGAAACGGGCAGGACAGCACGTTATTTAGGATCTTTCAGAAAGTCAAAAAATATATAAGGGTTAAGTGCATTTGGCAGAGGTTACGGGATAAAGTGGTAGTGATTAAATTCTGGGGTCTCAAACTTTTAAACGGAAAGGTGCCAAAAAATTGATTGTAGGGGCAAAAACACCATGTTCGACGGCTGTATTTTGGGCGTGGAAGATGAGTAGTGTCATTTCTGGGCTGTTTGGCCCTCGTCCAAGAATGGCTACTGCAGACCCTACGCAAAATAGCAGCGACCCCCCCCCGAATAATCAATTTTTCCGTAAAACTTATAACATATATGACTTTTCCTGGATTTTTGCTCATTTTTGGATTTTTGGCGCTGCACGCTACACACACAATTTCCGACTATACTCTTATTTAATCTATTCGATTCTTTTAAATCCTTTCGAAATTTTTTGGTTTTCATATTCTAGAAAGAACGAGCAATGCCTAAAACGTAAAAAAACACTTTTTGACGTGTGCTTATAGGTTTTAGCCCAGAAAGTGCATTTTTCAAAATTCTTTGGGCTTGACTGCCATTCCCCCAAAATTCCTACGGTGTACATTTATGGTCCAGACTGTGCACAGCGACCTAATTCTGGGGTTTGTATTTAGGTAAAAATTGTAAAAAATTGCGAAAAGCATGCCATAAATGCAAACCTGTGGTTCTGCCGTAATCTAGGGGTGCATCTTAGATTGTTGGGTCTGTAATTCTCCTTTTCTCAAACCCCCACCACGTGTAGCTTAGACCCCTAGACGTCCCCCACGGCCATGCATGGTCAGCAGCCATAGGAAATGGTGTTTACTAATTAACCATCAATTTTCGGATATAAGTAAAAATCTAAATCACGATCACTAGTCAGTAATTAATGAGCATGGGTTAGAAGTTTCCAAAAACTCGACTGGAAGCAAATAAGCACGCAAAGGCGTTCACGGGCGACAACTTGTACACCATGGCTTGGATTTGCGGCTCTCTTCATAAAAAAGTCGGCGTATCCAATGCATATGAGCGGGTACAAAGGCGTAGTAAGAATAATACATGTATCGTGAGTAATAATAAAAATATTTATACGAAACAACGCGTCCGTTAATGATGCCGAGCAATATTTTCGGTCCGGACCCATCTAAGCTGCATGAATATGATCCTCCAGAATCGCCCTGTGCGAAAAATTGTCTCATATCCCATGCGTCGCACTCATGAGGGAAGATTAATTGGGTTACTCTATCTTTCTCACATTAAATAATTAATTGATTACGATAAATTAATCCGACCTAATTCCTAAAAATATGAAATAAATTCAATCGAAATTTATTTTTGTTCGCATCAAACCGCTTGCGATTCCTACATCCGATTTAATAAGTTTTTTCCGTGCTCATTCCCATTTACCACATTTATAAATTGATCGCACCAGCGTACTGACATTAGTCTTTATTCGCTATTATAATCTAATCATTAGACTAATATTACAACGTTATTCAGGGTGGGCCAAAAAAAGGCTACATTCCGATTCAACAGGGCATAACTTCGGCTGATGTGAAAATGAGACGTTAGAACTGGCAACATTAGATAGATAAAAGTGTCTTCTTTCGAATCGTGTAAAACATTTTGGCCAGCTGCCAGCGTTTCGTGCACTATGGCTATTTGTTTAGACCTCACTTTGATATTGTTCTTACCTCAGAGTTTCCGCATTGTATCCCATTACTGCGCATTCAGGAATCCTTTTTTGACCTGTTTGCGAATAAATACCATCACAAAAATTAAGTAGCACACTTTTTGAACCCCCAGAGTAGATACGCTTCCTACTGAGTACAAAAATTTCAGGATATCGTGAAAATAGGATGCAAATTGATGGCGGGACCAATGACGCTATTGGCCTTTAAACAATATTAAAGTAGGGTGTAAACTAATTGCCATAGCGCTCGAAGCATTGATATCTGGCCAAAACTTTTTACACGATTCGAAAGAAGACACTTTTATCTATCTAATGTTGCCAGTTCTAACGTCTCATGATCACATCAGCTGAAGTTATGACCTGTTAAATTAGAATGTAGCCTTTTATTGGCCCACCCTGTATTATTATCGTACGTTGTAGCATCCAAGATTTCTACACAGAAAATTGCCCACAAGAGTGGCTAAGAAAAAAGCGGAATAAAGCAGGGAAGAATCAAATTATAAAAATAATTCGTTTTCTCGACAGAAAGTATTTTCGGTGGCGGTACGCCATGTTTCCAAAAGTATAAAAAATATAAAGTCTGCCAGAAATCCGTTTACCACGCGCCAAGTTACGTTTTTCCGCCATTTTCGAGTCGGCAGAATCATTTACCGTTCAGTAAGACTCAAAATTTTTGAAAACTCTTTTATGAAAAAGTTGTGTTATCTCCGTCAAAAAAATCTTGCGCAAAACGCTGGCCCGCTTTCTATTAAGTGGTACTTGAATCTATATCGCATAGAAAATGAAAAATGGCAGACATATATATGAAATACATTGATTACTCAACGCAAAGATAATTTTCTAACATGTACATATGTAATAGAAATTCTAGGAAATTAGATCGAAAAAATATGTATGGTCCTTTGTGGGCTTAAAAATTGATAGGTACGCGTCAAGAGCACTCACTGGCAGATCTAGGACCTTCCTAAGGGGGAAGGGGGCGGAGCGCTACCCAAACTTTTCCGAAACATACATAGATCCAAAAATTTGCCATTCACGAGCGAAACAGCATTTTTTCGGCATTTTTCATTGTCTGCTTTTATTTCAAGTCACCTTGACCCAACATTTTTTTGGGAAAACTTTTGAAATTTTTGACAATTTAGTGCGAAAAAATCATTAAGTTTCATGGACTCTAAGGGATATTCGGCCTTTTGTGAAATTTAGGCGGAAGGACGTTTAGAAGCGTATTTACGGCTCCATTTCCTGTATTCGTAGTTCCTTAAAACGAGAGGAAATCCATGCTTTAAGAGCTGTTCCAACTCTTGAACCTGTTTTTAAAGGTAGTCTACGATCAAAAATCTTTCAAATTACATATCCAATCTTTATCTCGTCTAATATTCTGGGCCAATTGGAATAGCTGCCTCCAACGGCCCCTTGAATTCGAGAGCATTATTTTTTTGACGCTTCTCTGGGGTGCTCGTTTATAATCACATAAAAAGGTAAAAAATATAAAAAATTTTAGAAAAATTCAGTAAATTGAATAGAATATACTCGAAAAATGAGAAGTAATATGGCCAGAACACCGAAAAATTTACACTTTTAAGCTAAAAACGTTTAATAACGCATATTTTCACGATTTTTTTAGGAAATCAAAAATTCTTGGCTAACGGAAAATGCTGCGCAATAAAAACAATTCGCTGTAGGATGTACGTCTTAGAGAGTACTTTATCTTTATTTTCTCGACTTATCCTGACTACTAAATAAAGAAATTGGCGAACATAAGGGACATAAACATATTTTTGAACAATCCACCATATTGTAAATTCTAAAAATCTGTTTCTAAGTCCTTATTGACTGTAAAAGAATTCGGCTTGGGTCATTTTGTAGCGCTTAAATTGTAGTACGTTTGTGTGAGAAACTTTAGTTCCGCATCCTATTTGAGATATTAACCAATCAAAGAAGGGAAAAACGTGTTTTTCGCATATTTTACACCCCTGATTTCGATCTTACCCCTTCATAAGTAAGTCAATATTGAGTTTTTTAAACGCGGTCTGCAGCGACATGTAGCCTTTAGGACGTACTTTGTCTTTACTCCATTTAATTTCTCTCGACTTATAACTGGAGCTTTGGCGGTGAAATTTCACACAAAACCTGTTTTTTACATCATTCACTAGAGTGTAAAGTTTGAACTTTTAGATCTAAGCCCGTATTGACTGTAAAACGGTTTGCAGGTAAGCCGAAGGTAGTCCATGAGTCGTAGTACATTTCTGCAGGAATTAATTTCTTGGAACTTATAACCGGAGTTGATGGCAGACAAAAAGGATAACGAAATGTGTTTTTGCACCTCAGATTTTTTACACTCTTTACACTGTCACTATAAAAAATAAGTCACTTTGCAAAAGAATAAAAAAGTGCCATCTAGCGTAATGCATGGTCTACATTTAAAAATACTAGATCAAACAGAATACAAAACTGAGCTAGAAAAGCCGTGAGAGCGCCAAAATTTAAAAAAAGTATGTGTTGTAACGTTACAGTAAAACTTTATACGCACTTCATATACTTGGTATGGATTGAAAAAATAAAAGACGCGGGCAGACAGAAGTGTCCCATTATAGCGGTAGGGGGGCTAGACATATGTGTAGGGTACCCTAGTATATTATAGGCACGCGTTAACGCGCTACCTATGACTAGCAAAGAAAAAGGCTCCGATGGAACAAAACACGGCGTCTGCTTCGAATAGCGCATTATTAAGGACATGAAAGGTAGGGACTAGGGAAAAGTTACCTATGTATGTCTATAAAAGTTGTAATAATCTATTAAAAGTTAGACTTTCACTAAAAACACAACAAATAGAAGTTTATTTTGTGGCCTGCAGAAGAGAGTTGTGCACCCCCGACGTAAAAATAAATAACGGAAATAGCTTATTCCTGGAAAAAAACGATCAGTAAGTAAAAAACGACATAATGTGCGTTGTTACGCTAGTATGGTCTGCGTTGCTAAGGAGCAGCAATTAACAAGATGGTGTAATTGTCATAATTAACTTATTCAGCCGTTGACGACTAAGCATGTAAATGTTGGAGAAATTTGATATTCATGAGAAACTAAATCGCTTATCGAAACACATCAAGGCTTCCTCATAATGTTCTTTTCTGAACCAGTGGACAATGTTTTGTAAAGGCACGCTTCTTTCAGAAGCGGCAGAATATACTTCGATTTCTTGCGTTTTTTGGCGTAAATCTAATTTTTAGTAGATTTTTACAACTTTCACAGGTATACATAGGCAACTTTTCCCTAGTACCAACCTTTGATATGCGTAATCCCAAGTATATTCGTCATTTTTTGTTCAATCGGGGCATTTTTCATCGCTACCCAACTTTACCTCGTTTGAACTGATCAAATATTTTCAGCAGAAGCTTTACGCAACTAATTAGTGTTAAGAATACTAACACTCAGATTCATAATTCTGACGTTATACTAAATATTTTCAAAAAAATTAAGCTCTTGCTCCGCTCTGAAACTTAAGTTAATCTTCTGTGTAAACTTTAAACAACTACTGGATGTAAGGAAAACTTATAGTCAGATTCGTAATTCTAACTTTACGGAACAAATTTTGGGAAAAGATCGCGTTATTCAATGCTCTGGATGTGTAAACTTTGCACATAAATAATGATTGAATAGTGTTCACTTTACACAACAACTGATTTTAGAGAATACTAACAGTCAGATTCGTAGTTCTGATGTTACATGATACATTTCAAAAAATAAGCTTCCGCAACGCTGCAGATCTAGAGATAGTTAACAGTGTAGGCTTTGCATAACCATTGAGTGTAAAGAAGGTTTTAGTCGGATTCGTAATTCTGATATTACTCTGATATTACGAGCAATGTTCATGAAGAAATTAAGTCTTTACAATGCTCTGAAGACAAAGAAATATTAGATATAAAACACTTTACACTGCTGTTGAGTGTAAACAAACATGCCCAATTGGCGTATGACGTTTGAACCCTGGTACATTTTAACACTTGAATTTATGTCCAGACTGATTACCGAAGAAGTTGGCAGAAATAAAAAATGTTGAAACACGTTTCCAACCCCCTCCTTCCGATTTTTGACTTTGCCCTTTCCGAAATAGCTCAATTTTGATGTAAGTAAAATTTGTTGCAATGTGTAGTACCCCTCAGAAATTAATTTATTTTTATTGAATTCAAATTGTCCCGACTTCTTAATGGAGAAATCGGCGAACAAAAAAAGGAACAAAAACGTATTTTTCATCATCCACTACATTGTAAACTATAAAAATCTGAAGCTAACGCTTCATTGAGTGAAAATAAATTCGTTTTAAGTCAGTTTGTAGCGTTTGCATCGTAGTGCATTTGTGAGTGAAAAACTTCTGTTCCTTATCCTGTTTGAGATATTGACCATTATAATAAGGAACGGAGAATTGTTTTTCCACCCAATGTAACACCCCTAATTTTGCACTTTACACCTCCAGAAGTAACTCAATATTGAGGTTCTTAAAACCGGTTTGCTGCAACGTGTAGCCCTTTAAACGTGCTTTATATTTTAATTTAACTTGCCCCGACTTATAAGTGGGGAAGTTGGCGAAGAAATCTGAGGCAAAACCTGCTTTTTACACATCCACTAGATTTTAAACTTTAAACCCCTGGATCTAACTGCTGTAAAAAAGATTACTAGTAAGCTGAAAATAGCCCTTAGGTCGTAGTGCATTTCTATCAGAAAAAATTTCTTAGGACTCATAATCAGACTTATTGGCAGACAAAAAAAGGACAAAACATGCTTTTTTACTCTCAGATTCTTTACGCGCTTTACACTGTCATTCTAAATATAAGTCACTATTAAAAAAATAAAAAAGTATTTTTGAGCTTCTTCAATCGTCCATAACCCATAACGCTCTTTACAAACTGGGAATTGAGTGTAAAGTCGTATAAAAAAGATGGACTGCAAATTTTTTCATTATCTATCTTTTGAAAAAACCGCACATACTGGATGTGTCCCGTTATAGCTATAGGGGGATAGACATATGTTGTGGGGTACCCAAGTATATTATCACGCGCTAACGCGCTACCTCTGACAGGTACCATTGAGTATAAGGTAAGTTGAACAACTTTTCACTTAGGTCAAGCATGAATGAAATGCTTATATATCATTTGTGTGGCTATTTTGCCCATCCACATGGCAAACGGTTAAGTATCGAACTTCAAAAATTTTAGTCGCCCCCCTCTTAAAAGCAGATGGCCGCCAGATGCGCCCCTAAATCCATTCTGTAGCTCGCCAACTATCTTGACTGACAGAGGGCTGCGTCCTCGGAATCCGTTCTTGCTATCACGCTGTTATTATTATATGTAAATGCCATAATTTGAAACATTCTTCATCTTTATTCTTTAACTAGTTGAGCTGCCCGGCGTTGCCCGGGCTGAACTTAGGCCTGATAGCTATATGGAATTAATATGTCTCTTGTATTTTTTATTTTTCAAGACTTTTGATGTTTTTGGGATATTTCTAAAAAAATTGTTGGTACAAACCATATTTTATTTTTTGGATTTTTTTAAAATGTCTTTTGTCAACCATTTTTTTGATCAAATCCATATTTTTGACGTTACAGAATGGTTTTGAAAATTGTTTAGCCATAATCATATTTTTGATGTTCTGGGGTGTTCTGGAAATTTTTTAATAAAACCCATATTGTTGATGTTTTGGGATGTTTTGGAAAATTTTTTTCGTCAAACCATATTTTTGATGTTTTAGGATGTTTTGGAAAATTTTTTAATCAAACCCATATTTTTGATGTTTTGGGATGTTTCGGAAAATTTTTTTCGTCAAACCATATTTTTGATGTTTTAGGATGTATTGAAAAATTTTTTCGGTCAAACCATATTTTTTGATGTTTTAAAAATTTTTGTTTGTTGTAGCAAAGGGTGTCATATATACACGTGATATGTTATAGCTGATGGTATCTCCTATCTTATATCACTGCATGTTATGGCACAGACAGGGTATCTATACCAAACCTATCTTATAGCATTGCCTATCTCGTAGCACAGGGTATCTTATATCCCATACTATCTTATAACATTGCCTATCTTGCAGCTCGGGGTATCTTATTATTGATTGTTATTGCATTGCTTATCTTGTTGCACATAGTATCTCATACCATGCCTATCTTATAAAATTGCCTATGTTATAGCATCATTTGGTTAAACCCGTATTTTGATGTTTCACAGTGCCGACCAATGCTATAACACATAACAATGTACATAGTGTCGCCAGGCATGCTCCTCTTGGCCGGGGTATCCCTATACAAACAGTATAAACTAATTTTTGAAAAAAATAGCAAAAAATCGGCCATCTCCCGAAATCGTGGAGGCTTATAGCACAGGGGCCAAACCCTGCTCCCTCCCTGCCCAGGGCCAATGGGTGCGTTTGTCGAAATTTCAAGATCGCTACGGCTCCTTCCCCCATTGGACCGACCTCGGCCCAAAATATCAGCCCACCAAATTTCATTGGGCCGGAGCCAACCCGGCACAAACATACGATACATACAAACAAACAAACTTTCAAAAATATATAGTAGAAGCAAAGAAAAATGCTCCGATGGAACAAAAAAGATGAATATACTTGGAATTGTGGATTATTAAGGATGTAAAAGGAGGGGACTAGGAAAAATCTACCTAAAGTCGCAAAATCTGCTAAAAATCACACTTTCTCTAAGCAACGCAAAAAATCGAAGTATATTCTGCGGTCAACACATTAGAATAAATATTTAACCATAAAAATGATTGAAAAAGCAGCACGTTAGCTATGCAGCAGCTATGGGAAATGATATCGAGTAACAGTCTTTCTAAGCCAATTGAATGAAATAGCAAACATCGATGCATCCAAAACAATTGCAAGAATTGTTGGTTCAAAACAGTAGGAAACGCGTGAGTTGACTTGAAACAGACTAAATGTAGGTACACTAGCATGCCCGTAACGATTGTGTGCACTAATCAATCGGCCCCTGCTTTGCTTGCTATAATGCTCATAGCAAAATAAAACAACTTTAAATACAATACCACTAAGTTTTCTTTCAATCAGGATACGAAGCTAGTCAGTGTTGCTACTTGCCAGCAATTTAAAAAAAGGAAACATTATAGATTTCGTTTATTATCTGAAATTTTGAAAATTATTTAAAAAAGACACTTTTTAGAGGCCGCAGAATATACTTCGATTTTTTGCGTTGCTTAGAGAAAGTGTGATTTTTAGCAGATTTTGCGACTTTAGGTAGATTTTTCCTAGTCCCCTCCTTTTACATCCTTAATAATCCACAATTCCAAGTATATTCATCTTTTTTGTTCCATCGGAGCATTTTTCTTTGCTAGTACCCCACTTTTAATTAGCATGATTTCAGTGCATCAGTCAGCAAACACATACAGTAACATACCACAATAATGACAGCAGTCCAAGAACGCGGAAAACAATATTGTTCTTAACATAAATTAATTGCCTCTAAATTTAAAAAATGTTGTTTTAAAAAAGAGACTCCCTAGATTTTATAACCGTCTACCTTTTGAAATCAATCAGACTGCATAGAATTTAAAACTGAGTTAGATATGCTCTTGATTGTCGGAAGTATAAAGTTTACTATTTTTTATTAGCTATAGTAAATATATGTTACATTCTAAACAGTCCTGTAAGTTATAGAGGTCGTTCCACATTTAAATTAACTTGGAAACGACATATAACGTACCTACGGGACTTACTTAAGTACCTGGCTACACTTAGCGCTGGTCAAGTTGCTAGGGCGAAACGCCGGACTCAACCACACGACCCTCAATAACTACGGTCTCAAACTCCTCGGACCTAAATTCGTCCGTACCTACGGAGCTATTGGCAGCTATGCCCTAAAAACCTAACGCAGTAGTAATTAAGTAGCCCCGGAATTTAGCCCTAGGTCAGTTGACCTATTTTGGACCAAAATAATAATTAACGCAAAAAGCTTTTTTAAGTTGTTTTCGCCATAGAATACCTATGGCGAAAAACTATTTCTTTTCTGGTTCCTACGAGCACAATGAACAGTGAAAACAACAAAAAAGAGCTCTAAACCAGCCAGTCATCTTACATAAAAATTATGAAATAATTTTTATGATTTTTAAATTGAAATTTGGGTGTTTGAATTTGCGATAAAGAAAATAATCAAAAGACAGTCACTTGGATTATTTAAGCCGAGTAATAAAATAAGGGCCGTCCACCAATTCCGAACTAAACGCGATTGATCAACAAATGAATTGTGCAAACTTTACAAAACTACTAAGTGTAGAGAATACTAATAGTCAGATTCTCAATTCTGATTTTACGTGGAAAAAAACTAGAATTTTACTTTATTTTTATCCTATTCGACCTCGCCCGACTTCTGAACAGAGAAAGTGGCGAGCAAAAAAATGTACAAACACGTATTTTCCACTGTCCACCACATTGTAAACTTTAAAAATCTGAACCTAACGCCCATTGAATGTAAATAATTTCGGTTCGGGCCAGTTTGTTGCCCTTTGATTGTAGTAGGTTTGTATGTGCCAAACTTATGTTCCGCAAAATATTTGATATGATTTATCAATCAAAATACGAAAAAACCTGTTTTTTTTCGCCCATTTTACACCTCAGATTTCGAACTTTACACCCCATAAACAACTCAATATAACGTTTTTTAGAACGCGGCTCGCTTCGACGTGTAGCCATTAGAAGTTACTTTATTTCTATTTTATTTAATTAACCCCAACTTTTGGCACAGAAATCTTGGACAAAATCTGTTTTTTTACTCATCCACTAGAGAGTAAAGTTCAAAGCCCTGGTACTAACTGCGTATTGATTGTAGAAAAGTTTGCTGGTAAGCACAAGATAGCCCTTGATCCGAAGTACATTTCTGTCAGAAAAAATTTCCTAAAACTATAACTGGAGTTGTTGGCAGACATAAACATGTCGAAAACTCGGTTAAAATGTGTCTTTTCGCACCCAGATATTCGCACTCTTTACACTCCCATTCGAGAACTGAGGCGAAATTCAAAAAACGAAAAAGTGTTATCTGCAGAACCTAAATAGATATATGATTCAAATGAAGTACATGGTTTTGCCAAAAGAATTTGAAAAAATGAAAAAAGTCAGCATTCAGAAGATTCGAACCCATCATTCTTTGTTTAATACCGCATCCGAGAACGGAGTTGTCAATCACTGCGCCAACTCGACATATCAGCAGATTTCAGCTTGATTATCCTATTTTGAAAGATATTCATCATTCTACTGAAGTTTAAGAATAGTGCATTTATGATGATAAAAATAATTATTTATTTAAGACGAGTCAAAAACCTCTGAAATACGAAAAATCTGATCAAAAATATGCAATACGGAGTTATCTATCGGCATTAGAAAATAGATGTAGGTATAATTCAAAGTTCACCTCTTTTACCTCAACAAACACTGGCTGTAGAAAAGTTTAAAGGTCAGATTCGTTATTCTGACCTTACGGAGAACATTTAAAAAAATTCATCATCCACGACGCTCTGGGCGCAAAAATGCTTCTCGGTGTAAACTTTACACTTGTGCTAATACCGCAATATTGGGTGTATAAAAGAAAATAAACTGTGATCTGTAACGCTAAGGTCAGGGCACCTTTTAAGCATAATTAGCATGTTCCGCCTACTTAGCGGAGTAGTTGAAGAGATATCGTTTTTCGTCTCGAACCCTTTACACTAAAACGATCACAGATCAAGAAATATTGTGTTATAAGAAAGAAAAAAGAATTGATTTGAGATTTTGCAACCCTCTACATTATAGAATCGATTGGACTGCACAGAAACCAAAATTGAGTTAGATAAGCTGAAGGACACGCAAAGAGTAAAAACACGTATACTTTACACTTTTGTGCAACAACCATTGAGTGTAAAGTAATTTTAAGGTCAGATTCGTAATCTACAGCTGGGGGGCAACATTTTAAAAAAAACATTGGCCCTCTGCAGATTATTTAATTTTTGCTTTACACTTTGCTCGCTCATTGCTAACTCAGTATTGAGTGTAAACAAAAGAAAAAAAACACGGGCATCGAATTTTTTAATCATCCATCGATTAAAAAAACCGCACCTCCCAGGTGTGTGCCGTTGTTGCTGTGAGGGGGGACACAAATTTCGCACTCGCTGTGATAAACATATAAGAAAAAGGATGGCCAAGTATATTATAGGTAGTGCTATCGCGCTACCTATTATAATAAGTTTAACATATGTATTCATTAACTGCAGTCTTTTCCATTCCAAATGGTGTATTTCCGATTTACGGCTTATTAATGTACATGATTACAATAAAGCTGCATATCTTTGTCGACTTCTGTGCACATTAGTGTGATTGCTGGTTCATTTTAAACCACTTTTGCTGGCAATTTACATCGATTAAACGATTGCTCTCCATGTGCAAGATTTTGTGAAACATATTATAAACACGGCTAAGAAGGATTTAACTTTAATGCAACCCATTTTAGACAAAATTACATCTCTTCAATGATCTAAGGACACTTGAACATAATTTTTAAATCACTTCAGATTACTTTTGAGGGTTAACAAACTCACTTAATTGATGTCTCACATATGAATCCTTGAAAATTTCTTGACTTCAGTTACATAGTCTCTGCAAGTCTATCGAATTAAGGTTAACACGTAATGTAAACTTTACACAAACACATAGCGTAAAGAATATTTTAGTCGGATTCGTAATTTTGATATTGCTCCGATATTACTTTCAATATTTATGGAAAAATGAGTCTCCATAATGTTTTGAAGACAAATAAACATTAGGTTTAAACCACTTTGCAATACTGCTGAGTGTAAGCAAGAGCGCCCAACTGACGTATATATTTCATTCCCTGTAAATTTTTAGATCTCAGGAAAAAAATTTCGCTTTTTGCAATGCTCTAGAACAAAGGCTAACATGCAGTGTAAAAATTACTCGGATATTATGATCAACATTCATGAAAAAATTATGTCTCTACAATGGTCTGAGGACAAATAAACAATGAATGTAAACTACTTTACATCACTGTTGGATGTAAACAAACGCGCCTACGTGACGTCTCACATTAGATTCTTTGAAAATTTCTAGACTCCAGGAAAAATTAGGTTTCTGGAATGCTCAAAAAGCAAGATAAATACATATGTAGTGTAAACTTCATGTAAACACCTATAGTAAAGAAGATTTTGGTCAGATTCGTAATTTTGATATTGTTCCAATATTACGATTAATATTTATGAAAAAATTAAGTCTTCATAATGTTCTATGGGCAAACTAACAATAGGTGTAAACCACTTTACAACACTGTAGAGTGTAAACATATGCGCCAGACTGGCATATCAAATTTGGTTCCTGGTCCATTTCTAGACTTGATAATCGTGTCCCTGACTCATAACCAGAGAAGCAGGCAGAAAAAACAAGACAGAAACGCATTTTAAACACCAAATTTTTGACTTTACACTCGCTGAATATTAATGTATAGACAATTTGCTTTGACATGCACCCGATATAAAGCACTTTATTCTTATTCTATTAGAATTATCCCGACTTCTGGACGGAGAAAGTGGAACAAAAAACGCAACAAAAACGTTTTTTCCATCATTTAGAACACTGTAAACTTTAAAATTCCGTACCGAACTCCCCATTGAGTTTAAAGAAATTCGGTTTGGTACAATTTGTAGCTTTTAAATCGTAGTACATTCCGGTGTGCCAAAATTCTCTTGCAAAAATTATTTGGTATGATTTATTAATCAAAATTCGGAAAAAACGTGTTTTTTCGCCCATTTTTTACCTCTAATTTCGAACTTTACACCCCCATAAATAACTCAATATTGCGTTTTTTTAAATGCGGTTTGCTGCGATGTGTAGCCCCTGAGAGGCACTTTATTACTGCTGTATTCAATTCACCCTTACTCATAAGCGGGAAAATTTGGCAGAGAAATCTTAGTTAAAATCCGTTTTTTTACACCATCCACTAGAGTGTAAACTTTAAACCCCAGGATCTAACTCACCATTAAGCATAGAAGACTTTGCTTATATACAGAATGTAGCCCTTGATCCGCTCTACATTTCTGTCAAAAAACATTTCGAAAAACTCATAACCGGACTTAGTATCGGACATAAGCAGGTTGAAAACTCGACCAAAAAGTGCTTTTTACCCCCAGATTTTCGCACTCTTTACACTGCCATTCGATAACTAATGCGAATTTCTAAAAACAAAAGAAGTGCCATCTGTAGAATTCATCCCTCTATTATCCTATGCCGTTCAATTCTTCGAGTCATCAATACTCAGTTGTCCATATGCCGCATTATAAATGTCCCAAAATTTGTCCCATGTTATAACGTTACACAAAAACTTTACACCTTCTTTACACAGTCAGTTTTGCGTTTCAAGAAAAACAAAAAACAAGGGCAGCGAATTTTTTTATTTTCTTTCTTTAAAAAAAACCGCACCTTCCAGAAGTGTCCCGTTATAGCTGTAAGGGGGTGCACAGGTGTTAGAGGTACCCAAGTATATTATAGGTACGCGCTAACAATAAACCGCCTCTAAATTCGAGAATATTACTTTAAAAAAAATTAAAAAAAGTCTCCCCTAGATTTTTTAACCGTCTACATTTTGAAACCAATCAGACTGCATAGAATGTAAAACTGAGTTAGATATGCTTGGCCACATGAAAACTGTAAAAAAACCGTCTAATTTACACTCCTGTGCAACAACCAATGAGTGTAAAGAAATTTTAAGACCAGATTCGTAACCTACTAATTAGAGGAAACATTTTTTAAAAAAAATTGGCCCTCCGCAAATTATTTGAATTTTTGGTGTAAACTTTACACACTCACGACGCGCTCGGTATTGAGTGTAAACAATAAAAAAAATGGGGGAACTAAGTTTTTTTATTATCTACCTTTTAAAAAAACCGCACCCCTCAGATGTGTGCCGTTATAGCTGTGAGGGGGGGACAGAAATTTCGCACTCGCTGTGAAAAACATATAAGAAAAAAGGGTGGCCAAGTATATTATAGGTAGCGCTATCGCGCTACCTATGATATAGGCGTAAATTCCTACCGCACTGTGACCAGCATATATCTGATTGGTAGATGCTTCAGTAAGTACATTAGGCGTTCCACGTATCCTAGCATTCGTTGTAATGCATTGAAGCCTGCACGCGAGTTCCGATCGATCAGTTTCACGAAACGGTGGTCTATCTGAAAATAAATTTCCGAAATAAATACCTAAAGGCACCTAAGAAATTAAGGGTTTTTCCAAGGACCTAAAGCCGAATGATAGATTTTTTGCTTTCTAAATTCAAAATAGCATTTTCGCCTTGCTATTTCGAACAGCATGATCTTGTTGTTGAAAATAGTTTGACTTAATTCACGCACTAAATTCCATTAAGTTGGGCAATGACTCAAGATGATTGTGATTGACATTAAACGAGTAGCGCTGGTAAGTTGCATATTTTTACGACATTTGAATATGTATTATTGTTCTGGTAGAATTCGCTTCAATTTAAACGAGCTTTAGTAAAATTTCAGTAAGCGTTTTTTGATACTCATTAAATTATCTTTTGAAAATTTCATTTTGGATAATTCTAAACAAAAAATAAAATATTTTCAGCTGTTTCAAAGCATATTTTCTAAATAAGCCTTAACCTTTTGTAAAGCCTATTCCGCATACGTAACACTTTGCGGCTGCCAGAAGCACGCTGTACTGCATTCCCAACTTTGGTAAACAAATGGGTAGTACGTAAGCATTGAACGCAATCGGTTCGGCTAATTCGATCAAGGCGATGTCGTTTTGATCCGAATCGTTACCATAAAAGTTGGGCCAGTGAATATTTTTCGGACGCCTTGTCATAATATGAGGAGTAATCAGCTGCCAATCCTGACCACCGAAAAGCAAAACGTATCGTTTCAGAACTTCTGATCTGCGCAGAATAGAAAAAGCTTCATGCACTGTACATACAAATAAAAAATATAGTACGCAAAAATTCATTCAAAACTTTTGAGTTAAGTGACTGCTATGTTGCGGAAATAAAAATTGCAGCAGCAAACTAATATGCTAGATACATTTTAACTCATTTGGCGGAAGGAGGCAGGCGTTATCATAGATTGCGCGTTAGTGCACACCTATAATATACATGAACCCCCTAAAAAGTGACTGACTACCCCCTACAGCTAAAAGGGCACACTTTTGTATTGTGCGGTTTTTGAAAGATAGATAATTAAAAAAGATTTCGTCGACATTTTTTGATTTCAATTAATAGCCACTGTGTGATAAGCGTGTAAACATTTAGTTTTTTTAAATTTTAGTCGGTCACACGACTTTTCTAAGCCAGTATTGCATTCTGGTTAGTCTAGATTTTTAAAATGTAGACAATTTAATAAGGTATAAATGGTTTCTTTTGTTTTTTAAGTGACTTACTTCCAGACTGGCAGCGTTAAGAGTGTAAACATTTTGAGCTGAAAAACACATTTCGGTAGACTTTTTGACTTGTTTATGTCTGCCGAATTCCTTATATAAGAGTCTACCAAAGACCTATCTAGGGAAATGTACTATGGATTATTGGCTACACGATAAATTTGACCGCGTTCGTTTAGAGTCAATGCACATAAGTTCGGGCATAAATTTTAAGAATTTTTTCGAAAGTAAGCCGACGGATTACGATAATTATATATCGAACCAATGCTATAATCGCAATATGACAGCTTATTGTCGAAGAAAATTTTAAAACTTATGCTTAAAATTGTGTAAAATAGACCATAGTTCTGGCAGTTCAAAGTCTACACTCTTGTGATAACGGAGAAAACACGTGTTTACCTTCTTTTAGTTTGTCAACCGCTCCGGTTATAAATTAGGAAGTACGAGGTACTACAAAAATATAGTACGTCTCAAGGGTTACAAATCGTACATGGACGCATTTCTTCAAACTCAACAAATTCAATATAGAATTACTTAGGGGTGCAAAGCTTAAACCATGAGGTAAAATAACGTATAAATTCTGAGGTAAAAAACATGTCCAATTGTTTTTTGTCTGGCAGCTACAGCAGTTATGAGCCCCAAGAACGTTTTTCTGATATAAATTTACTTCGGTTCAAGAGCTACCTTCTGCTTACCAGCAAATTTTTCACGCTCAATAAGGAGTTAGATGTACGGGTTTAAACTTTACACTCTAGCGGATAGTAAAAAAAGCAGGTTCTGTCTAAGATTTCTCCGCCAACTTCTCCGGTTATAAGTCGGGATAAATTAAAGGAAACAAAAATAAATTACATTTTAAGGGCTACACGTCGCAGTGAACCGTGTTCAAGAAAGCTCAATACTGAGTTACAAATGAAGGTGTAAAGTTCGAACTCAGCGGTGCAATATTCAGCGAAAAAAACCCTTTTTTCATTTTTTTGATTAGTCGAAATTTCAAGTATTTTGCGGAATAAAAGTATTCTGCACAAAAATGTACCACGATTTAAAGGCTACGAACTCACTTGAACCGAATTTCTTAACACTCAATGGAGAGTTAGATTCAGGTTTTCAAACTTTACAACGTAGTGGTGGTGGATAATGGAAAAATAGATTTTTGTTCCTTTTTTGTTCACCAATTTCTCCGTTTAAAAGTTGGGATAAATCGGATAGAATTTCGAAAAAGTAATTTCTAAGGGATACACGTCACTGCTAATTGGGTTTATTTACATCAGGATTTAGCTTTTTGAGAGTGTTAAGTCATGAATTGATATGTTAAACGTGTTTCTGTCTCGTTTTTTCTGCCAACTTCTCCGGTTATGAGTCTAGACATGATCACAAGTCTAAAAATGTACACGGGGTCGAATGTTAAAAGTCAGTTGAGCGCATTTGTTTACACTTGTCAATCATGTAAAATAGTTTACATCTAAGATTTATTTGTCTTCAGACCATTGTGGAGAATGAATTGTTTCATAAATATTAATCGTAATATTAAAGTAATATCAGAATAACGAATCCGACTAAATCACGTTTACTCTAAGTGGTTGTGTGGAGTTAATACTGAAAATTAGGTTTAGTTCTGGTGCATTGCGTAAGCTTAATTAATTATTTCTAAATGAATGTTCTATTTATGGTCAAAAGTACTAATCTGATTGTTAGCTTTCTCTTCACTCAGCGGTTGTGTAAATTTTACAACATTTGATGTGTAGACTTTACACTACTAATTTGTTTTACTTCCAGAGCATTGCAAAACGTAAATTTTTATCAAAATATACTTCGTAAGGTCAGAATTACGAATCTGAATATAGTCTATTTCACAATACCTTGTGCATGGAAATCAATTTTTTGCGATCTATCATGAAGCTACAAAACTGGTTTCTAGGCAGGTTACTGCTATGCAATTCAGCGTAATAAAACTTCATGTGCTTATCAATTGCTATGCACAATATAATGATTACTGCTTCAGTTTTAATCGCTTTTGTAATAGGTTTACATCGACGCAAGAATTTTGATCTATGCACAAGGTTTCGTGAAAGAGACTATAGGTGTTTTCTTTACAATCAGTAGTTATGTAAAGTTTACCCTAAAAATTAACTTAAGTTTCAGAGCGTTGCAGACGCTCAATTTTTTCAAAACTTTTCATGTAAGGTCAGGATACGAATCCGAGTTTAAATCTTCTTTACACCTAGTAGTTGCACAAAGCTTACGCTGAAAATGTTTGATCTGTCAAGGAAAGGTAGTCTTGTTCAAAAAAGATAAGGCTGATGTTGAGAACAATGCTGTTCACTGCATTCTCGGACTGCTGTCATTATTGTGGCATCTTACCGATGTGTTTACTGACTGATTTACTGAAATCATGCTAATTAAAAGTAGTGTATAAGCAAAGAAAAATGTTCCGATGGAACAAAAAGGACGAATATAACTACTTAAAATTAGGCATCATAAAGGACATAAAAGGAGGGGCTAGGGAAAAGTCACCTATGTATGCCTGTGATGGTTTACCAATCTAGTAAACATTAGACTTCCGCTAAAAAACGCAAAAATCGAAGTATATTCCGCGGCTTTTACGTTTGAGGTGCAACTCCCTTTTGTAGGCGGCAGAATGGCAGAATATACTTCGAGTTTTGCGTTTTCTAGCGGAAGTCTAATTTTTACTAGATTCTTGAAAGTTTCACCGGCATATATGAATAACTTTTCCCTAGTAATTCCAAATTTATCCATCCTTTTTGTTCTATCGGTGCATTTTTCTTTGGTAGTAATAAACATACGTGATCTATGTGCTAGCAATTATGTTAAAGTCTTTCGGAATGGTTTTCCGACTATGTAGGTAAAGGTTTAGAAAAGAGTAAAGCCTGATTTATACTTCACGCGAATGGCGCCGCAAAGGGGTTTTGCGGCCACAGTATGCACAAAAATTAGTCGACCCTGCCCGAATATTCTGCGGCAAAATCCTCTTGCCGCACCGCGTCGTGAATTTATACTTCACGCGGCGAGTTCGCCGCGTTGACAAAAAATAGCTACAAGGTGGCACCTCACCGCCGCTTCGCTGCCACTTCGCGCAATGCGTTTAAACTTCCTGTGGACTGCCGCAGAACCATGACGCTGAGTTATACATGTTGCCAATGTTTTTTTTTGTTCGAAAATTTCAGAGAGCTTATTTTAAATTCAACACATTATAGTTATAACACGATACCACGTGTATCAGTAGGTACTTATACGGACGCTGCTCGGTACGTACATAGGTAACAAAACAACTATTGTAGTCCCTACGTGATTTAATATAAGTCATTTTCCTTAATAATGAAAAGATTATTTCTGTAAATAGTTCGTTATTTTCAAAATAATGTTCAGATATACATAAGTCATTTTGTTTAATATTGAAAAGATTATTTCTGTAAATAGTTCGTTATTTTCAAAATGATGTTTTTCTATTAAAAGAATTTAACTGATGACTCTTTTTGAAGAGATTATTGAAAAGAGGATACACAATTATAATCACAAAAAATGAAACAAATTGATAAAACGAACAAGTCAAACGAATGTACGAGTACGTGCATATTACCATCTGTACCTAGCAGTACGCAAGAATTATCAGTGGCAAGACAATGTTGTCCTATTGCGCAAATTGATACCTCATTAAAATGCAAAATGATTCGACGGATTAGGTATCGTTATGGCACCAGTCGCGTTAGAGCATCAATCGTCTCGTTATAGCACTTTGTATCGTTATAGCACTTTGTCTCGTTAGAGCACCAGTGTGTCGCGTTATAGCACCTATGAGTCTCGTTAAAGCACTAGCATGTCGCGTTAGAGCACCAAAATTGTCTTATCATGCTTTATACACGAAAATGACGGAGTTTACGTTATTAATGTACACATGCATAAAAATAAGCAAATTTTTGTCGCTCAAAAACAATTATTAAACGAAAAATTACAGAAAATGTTGTACGTGATTTAAATAGCGTGAAATTTCAATATTGACACGCTGAACAAAATCGGCATCATTTGGCAGGCCATAGTACGTATTAATAAAAACCTGCCCAGCGTTTGCAATTTTTTAGACTGAGATGCAAAAAAGCACAAGTAGACTTGAGAAAATCCGAAAATGTGAAATTGTATGACTTTTTAACATTTATGTCAAAATTTTTGAAACTTTATTGTTGATAGTATATAATCATGTAGTTCTTCAAACAACGAAAAACGGACGACGTAAAACTCAGAAAATGATAAAAGAATTAGCTTTAAAAACAGACACTGCGCGAAATCTGGAACTTCAGCTCTCCTTATTTCATGCAATTTCCGATTGTATTTTCCGTATTTCATGCAAAAAACGGACAAGTACAGCTAAATAATGTTTAATACGCGTTTTATAATATAGATACGTAATATTTTTTTATTAACAGAAATACAGATAAAGGTACATTTTACTAAGCTAAAAGATACGTAACATTTTTTTATTAACAGAAATACAGATAAAGGTACATTTTACTAAGCTAAAAGCTACTGAACAGGCAGTCAAAATGAATGAGCAATCGCTTTTATACGATTATTGTTCGATTTTATGGATTACACATGTTTCTTTTGTTTGTTAAATCTTCTGGCACAACATGCCTGTTGTTGCTGCCTATTTATGTTTACTTATGACGTTTTCCAGGTCAAACTGTACGCTGTGACGACGTCAGGCAAATTGTAATGCTCTAACGAGATATTTTAGGGTCAATCCTTTCGAGTGCTCTAACGAGACACAGAAGTGCCGTAACGGGACACCTGAGTGCTCTAACGAGACATTTAGTGCCATAACGCGACTGGTGCTATAACGATACAAAGTGCTCTAACGATTCTGCTCAAAAGTGCTCTAACGAGACTTTACCATGCGACGTCGACACTCGGCTCGAAACCTTATTGGAACTCGCAAGAGCAATGGGCTTTTAGACTTTTGAGGCGCGGCGAAAAAATGGTTGAAAAGCGAAAAATCACAATTTTGACTTCTTGGGGCGCGGCAGAAGTATAAATTGGAAAGCTCTAGACTTTTGCGAATCACTCCGCGACGCAATCGCCGGCTGCTGCGCCTTAGCCCGAAGTATAAATGATTTTGCGTGAAATTTCTGCGGCAGCCGTTGCGGCAATTTCTCGCCACTTCGTTCGCCGCGTGATGTATAAATCAGGCTTTAGATAGTCGTTTAGAGGAAGTCCGATCCGTAGAATCTAAGGTCCTGCATATTCTTCAATTCGCTTTTTGTCGTGGTTTTTTAGCCTAGTCTCCTGCAGTTTGGATGCTACCTACATTTATGATTAGCCTTTCATTAGCATTAGCGTTGTGCTTAGCCAAACGTTTCAAATACACAAATATCAGTAATAAAACGATGTAAAAGATTTTCAGCTCTCTGAATTATACATTTTTTAGCGTCTCTCTTACAACCTCGAAAATACTCCCTCCCATACATGATAATTCTGTTTCAAATAAAATAACAGTTTCTTTCCACCCCTAAAGAATACAGCTTTTGCATGGGCAGCAACAAAATTCTAGGAGGGCACTATGGGGCGAAATTGCTAACAATTCATTAAAATTCACTTCTTAAGGTTCCTATCGATTTGTTGGTACCGCTAAGTTCTGCGTGGTTCGGACCCCGAGACCCCCACGCCCTTGAGTAATACAACTACTGTCATCACTTAATTTATACTTATTCCGATATTATACGCGGATTAACCTCCGCATTCCCGTGAACTAGGGCGGCAGCCGATCACTTTTTTTGCGATTTATTTCATTGTACGTTTTGTATGACTACAAAACTTTGTCTAGCCTCATTTTAGACCTAGTTGCATCATTTGAAATATTCAAGCTAGTGGATAAAATTATACATCTCAAAAAATTAGCATATTTTCATGATTATCACGTAAAAATTTAAATTACAAATAACGTTTTGGCCACTGATTAGAACAAGATTGGTGGGCTTCTGCTTTTTAATCAGCTACTACAGTCCTAAAATGATATTTTAGTCAACTAAAATATACTATTTGTTTTTATTTTATGCATGTCCACCGCATGCCTTTGCTTAAGTATCGTAGCACTATTTTAATTATAACTTCTTACAAAGCTACTTAAGCAAATAATGACAAACATATTCGGAAAGAGCATAAAAAACTGCACAAAATGATACTAATACTTTTTATTTGAGTGAGACTGAGTACATTTTAACCAGGCTAGGACAACATCCTAGCACGGGAACCTTTGACTTCAAAAAACACATGGGAATGTGAGGGTTAAAGCTTGATGTTCATTTTCAAAATCAGCTGAGCTAAGCTTATACATCTGCATGAACCATTTCTGATTATTAGGCATTATCACTTTAAAGGATCTGTGAGAAATAAATCCTATACTCCTTACTTTCTCGGACCCTTCACTTTAGCAGTGAAGCAATGGGCAGCGCTAATGGCCCATACTGTGGATTTTTCTGTTGGTGAAGTTGCTATTAAGCTGGCCCCACAAATATGTCTGCGGTCATGCAATACCCATCCGTGCCATGGTTGAGAATAGAATTGAGTCGGAAAACCACCTACAATGCGCTTTCGGGGCCTCGATCCACTCAAGAGATCACTTCCCGGCTCCGTATTTGACATTGCTAAGCCACATTTTATCGGTGCCGGCAATTTATTGACGAAATGCGTAATAATATGTGGCTCTGTGGAAGATGCACGTTTTTCTAGTCAATTGATATACCTAATCTATTATCTATAAGTATGTACACCAATAACTTTTTGCCTGCATTCGCCATCAGCATTCACGAGCAGCCCTAAATTCTAGGGGGAAGGTGGATTAGAACATGCAAAAAATTTAAAAAATGTCAAAGATTTATTGAGGGTGGACAGTGAGGAGCATACTTTTTCGATTTTGTAGTCTACCTTTCTCCCAAAACACGCCCGATATAGTCATCAGAATGTGTGTGTGTGCATACTAGCGTCTGAAGCAATCGATTCTGAAGCGTTCTACTACGAAGTATGATATACATACTAAACCATTATGTGAATAAAGTAGTTCTTCGGTCAACCATTGATAGTTTTAAAATTATTGGCTTTATTCAAAAGAATTGTAGGCAGATAATGATCTAAGTCTTACTACGATCGCACATGAACTCAAAATAAGTCGAGTCTTTCACAATAATCACGTCGAGCGTGTCGAAATTGCTAGAATGAATTATACAAATTCGATTCCGTTCGTTTTGCTCTTCCTGAATGAAATTTCCGGCTCTGCACAGGCTGACTTGAAGGCATAAAAGGAAACAATCCTGAATACTCCATATTCCTGCAGTGAAATAAAGTGGATCTCGCACGTGAAAGCCTCCTTGAGTCGCGACAAAACAAGGCGCATCCAATCCAGAGGAGTCAAAACTCAGCTCAGCGGTTTCATTAAACAATTGTTCCAACATATCAGAGCATTAAGCGTCAAAACGAATTCATAAATAAATTTTGTGCAAAAATTCTGTTTAAGAGAAAATTATTCACAAAAGCTATATTGCAACCGAGTGTTTAAGCATACATGTATAGAGGGTATTCAAGGCGAGGGGGCACGGGCCAGGGCCAAAACATTCAAAAAATGCAGTATTGACCCCCGCGCATTTTCGGGGCGCCACATGCTATACATTTTACTATTCTCCTTATCTTTTCTACATGGGGGCGCCATATGAGTGACCGCCTTTGTCTACTCCCGTTTTTCCATGGGCAAAAATTTTCCTGAAGGGAATCCACTGTGTGGCATGTTTATTTTTAGCTTACGGGTGACCGCCTTCGGCTATCCTCGCAAAAATAAAAAGTCGTTTGAGGTAGGTTTTTAACCGCACACCTGCGCGATTCATGTCCGGCGCTTCCACTTTCGCTAATTTGAGTTAATTTTCAAGAAAATGTAAGGGGGCAAGTTCCTTTAAGCTGTATCTGATCGAATTAATTAATAAACACTATATGACAAAGTATATGCTCATCGATTGATCGTTCATGAATGTATGCATAATATTCTTTTGCTTGCTCGCTAAAATTTTGCCACAGATTAGCTAGAGTGCGCAAATCACGGAGAGTGAATCATTGCTTGATAAAATTGGAAAAATTGCTAAAAGCTTCAGCGTCATTGTCTACTTAAGCTTGTTTGTACCCAGCATTCAGCTTTGATAAAATGTACTTAAGGCAAAGGTAGATACGCTGTCAAGGCGAGGTATGATAAGAAATGATAATACATTTTTTATCATTTATCCATGTAAACAAAATTGCATAAAATTTTGTGATGAAAAATGATATTTATGCCAATATCGACAATGCACTTCAACAATAGTTTTGCCGAATTCAAAAGACACGGGTTGATCATGATCGCTTCTCACGCCGTTTTCACACAAACTGCGAAATTTTGTGCATTGATGCTTATAACTTTTGCTCCATTGATACTTATAAGAACAAGAAATAGTTATCATTCATTGAGCTTTCATAAAAAGTAATACAAATTATATTATACCAAGAAACTACAGCATAGCTGTAGGCCAAACAGGTATACCTCTATACCATTGAATGATGCTGTTTGGTAGAATGGCTAATTTTGAGATTAACACAAGAACCACTTAATGGATTTTAATAGAATAAAGTGTTCTGGGTAGATAATTTTAAAATGAAACTATTTTGTCGAAAAAAGTTGTGCTATTGTATGTCTACAGTATGCTAGGCTCTATAAAGTGCTCAAACTTTGCATGGTTACATAATACAGGTTTTGTTTCATATTTTGGAAAATAGCTTGTTTCATATTTTGGAAATGTCCACATTTGATTATCAGGTTGCATGTGAAGCCAATATTCTGTTCACCTTGCTTATTTTTTTGATCAAGCCTTCACTGCTTGCTTTGAGCAATGTATATTTTGGCCGCTAAATAGCATGCTGCTGTTCCTCTAAATTCGTCTTTTGCAGCCCTGGTGTTCTTCTGGTTTCCTTTGATGACACAAACCAATATGGATATACAATTTCGAAATCATGCCTTTTTCTAGCTTTACTGTATCCAATAAATTTTCTGCAGACTGTGCCAAGTAAATGCTATCCGTATCAGTCTACATACACTGATAATCTGCTTATTCAAAATATTTTAATAATGTCATTAAAAATTCTAACATGCTATATTATCCCAGTTGTACACTGACAGGCCTACTACAATTAACAGATCTAAAGTTATTTCTTTTTCACGCATGTGTGCTTTATAGCACTTATTTGTAATGCGCTTCATTTTTTAAATATAAGGACTTAGGCTGCATTCAGCTGCTTAATCATAGTCAGCATAAAATACATCTACGTGTTGCTCCTTGTTTGTTAGTGTCTTGCTACAAGCTGTATTTCCAAGCAGCTATAATGTGTTAGCAATCATAGCACGTTCTGGGTCTTCATTCCATTCTTGCTTATGCTTTGTTACTGTATCGCAAAATGGTCTTGACGGTATTACTCATGTATTTTATCAAATGCAAGGCCAAAAGTAATTAAAAATCTGATAATTCCTATTGATGAGATGACACGTTTTCCGAAATGACTTTTTATCAGATTTTGACGGGGCTGTTTCAGTAAATCCGTTTTTCTAGAGTACTCTTTCAAGATAAGTCCGATGCCTTCCCTACCTATTTTGGCAAGCTTTATAATTGAAGGAAAGTCAGCATAAGGATTTTTGCATGAACAAGAGTTGAAAAATCTATGTTGGCAAAGTCAAAGACAGATCTATCAAGAATAGCTTTAATCATTTCCTTACTGTTAATCATAGATGAGCGGCACCAAAGTTCTGGGGAGAGATGCAAGACTTTTTCAAAGGTCTAAAAATAGCCTTGAAAATAGTGGTTTGGCGAAAAACACCATTTTACAACGTTTTTCATCGATTAATATCCCTTGGCAGCAAAACTTGCGAAAAAAACAAAAAAATTATCAAAAATTGAATTCTGAAAAGGGTATTTTGGTTGCTAGGGGTGCATACTCCCAAACCCCCCACGCCCAGGCATGGTGCCAAACCTAATTTTTCGGAAAAATGGCACGATTTTTTTGTTATTTATAGATGTTAATTCTACTAGTGTGACGATTTTTAAGACAAATTTTTTATTTGTATTGACTTCAGGGGAAGGAGCGGGCAGACCCGGGCAAATAGTGCAAGTGGTTAAGCACCGGACTTGATGCGCGCAAGTGCGCGCTTTGAAATCCAGCTCAGGCGACTTTTCTTCTCGCGGAAGTAGCCAAAGACAGTTACACGCAAGTCTATAAATATCCATGCCCCACAGTGGATTTCCCACAGGGAAAGTTTCCCCCATGGAAAAGCAGGCTTAGCCAAAGGTGGTCTCCCGCATGTCGCCCTTACGTATAAAAGATAGGGAGAATCGTTTTATGTTATGAGGTATGGCGCCTCCAGAATGTGCGGGGTATCGCCTTACTACTATTACCATTTTATGGCCTTAAAAAGAAGGGTACCTACTAATCAAAAACACTATTTTTGACATTTCGGACAACGCTCGTTTTTTTAGAACATGAGAACACAAAAAAGTAAAAAAATTGATAAAGTCAAGTAAATCGAACAAAATATAGTAGGAAAATGTTAACATGGGGCGAAGTGCTAAAAATTTGAGACCCTTGAGCCAAAAATTAGGTAAAAACGATTAAAAGCGCTCAGTTTTAACAATTTATACGAATAATCGACAATTCTAAGGGGGGGGTCATAGCCATTTTGCGGGGGTCGGTTTTCATTCTGGGGTGGGGTCGAACCCCTTTCCCATCCCAAGAGCACCTATGTGTCCTCCATTCCAAGAACACGTATGTGTGCATAGTGAGCACTGAGCACGCATGAGCATTGAAGCATTGAAGTCTGGAGGCAGTCTGGCTGGAATGCCAGAATCCGAAAACATTAGAATTCGGAAGATCACTACAATAAAATTCAAAAAATTTTTGTTTCGCGATTTTTTCATAACAACAGATAAATATCGATCAGAAACGCCCAAAAATAATTTTTTTGCTTTTGCCATCTATTTTTCAACACTTTCTGTTGAACTACTGAAATGGACGAACCTGAATTAATCGTTCTTTAACAGCCAATAAATAGAATAAATAGAAAAATTCAAAGTGTTACGACAGAAAAGCGAGAGGCTATTCGGTTTTTAGGCTTACCCCATGCACCTATAAATCCAGGCAATCGAAACTAGTACAGGCTGAATGAGCCGCGATAAAATAAATATAATCTATCTAACCATCTTATAGAGCGATAAGTTGGAATAGCACAAGGCGAGATTAAGTAAACGAGCCTACGATTTCACGTGTTAAGAGATTGCGATAAACAAACGCGTTTCGAAGTCTAATTTTTCACTTCGAAAAAGCATGTGACGCCACTGAGAGCAAAACTATCGTTCAACCATACATGATATTTTCATAGAAATTGATTGAGAAAATTTTAAAGGCCTTGTTCAGCAAATAAAATCTTCCAAGGAAAATAAAAAATAGTAATGCAGAAAATTGGTGTAGAAAAGTGGAATTCCGACGCGAAAAAAGTTTCACGATTCGACGCTTTTTAATTCTCTTGACACACATAATAGCACGGTACCTTTTTGAAGAGTTTTAACTGAATTAAAAACAAGAAGTATGTAGTGAATTTGAGGCAATTATAGTTTCTTCCATTCCAAACAGCCCACTTTCGCCAGTTTTATTACTGTATAAGTTTTTCACTGCTCAAAGTAGCTGGCTTCCTCCAATTATGCTTCCGCAGCGGCTGGTCGCTATAAAAATTTTTTCATTAATATTTGATGTGCTTCACATAACATGTGGCGCACCAAACAAACCGCAGCAGCAACCCAAACCTCATACTACAATAATAACCTTAGCGAAAACGGGTCATTTAGAAATTCATAGATTGACTAAAGCTGAAAAGCATCCGATTTCATAAATTGCAACGCACTTTGTAATGTACACCAAGTAATTTACTCTTTCAAAAATTTTCACCTTATTGAGCAGTAATTTCTTTTAACTTTGTTTTCTTCAAACCTTACAGTCGTTCAGCAGCAATTATGTACCACGATCTTTGTAATAAATGCTAAACGCAAAAAAACTTACTGTATGCCTCATTGATTCTAGCTTGGTCAGTCTTCAATGTGATATTTTCGATGTAGGTACCTATGTACCTATCCGATTATAATTCAGAATAAAATGAAAACGCTAGAAATTGTTTTCCTATCACGATTTTCTGACAAAAATAAACAAAAATAATTATTAATGTAAGCAAAAAGAAAATATTTTTGCTATAATATTATTATTAATATCATAATAATATTAATAACAATAATAATAATAACAATAATAATGATTAATAATAATAATAATAATAATAATTATAATAATAATAATAATAATAATAATAATAATAATAATAATAATAACATAATAATAATAATAAGTAGTAATAATAATAATAATAATGATAATAATAATAATAATAATAATAATAATAATAATAATAATAATAATAATAATAATAATAATAATAATAATAGTTGTAAGAATAATAATAACAACAGCAATAATAATAGTACTAATAATAATAATTTCATGTCTAAATTACGATTAAAACATTTTGTGTACTTCATGCTGAAGCAGGGTAATATTTGAGAAATGTTAATGAGTGATAACCATTCTTGTTTTAGGGTGGCTGGCTGAATCACCCCAGAATGGCTACTGACAACCGCTAAATGTCTACAACCATAGGTGGGCAGCACCAAAATTCTAAGGGAAGGGGCTGCAAGATTTTTTAAAGGTCAAAAAATGGTCTTAAAAATAATGGTATGGCGAAAAAACACCATATTTAAATAATTCTCATCGAGCACAATCCATTTGCATCAAAAATTTGCGAAAAAAGACAACAGCAACAATTTCAAAAATTAAACTCTTGGGGGAGGGGGTATTTTGGTTTCTGGGGTGGAGTATTCGGCCTTCTGTAAGGATGTATGCCCTCCCCACGTTCACGTATGTCTACAACCCCCAGTATTGTCGACTTCGTAAAAACTGAAAAAAATTGCGCCTTCTTAAACGTTTTTGGCTCATTTTTGGCTTTAAAGTCTTAAATTTTCGGCATTTCACGCCCCTAAACCCAGTTTTTAGGCTACAATTAGTTCAATTTACTTGATTTTTCTTTTCGAAATTTGTCATGTTTTTTATATTTTAGAAAGAGCAAGCATTGCCAAAATTTTTAACGAGCCGTGTGCCAATCGTTTCTAGCCGAAAAAGGTACTTTTTAAAAATTTTTCAGATCTGACTACCAGAATTCCCATGCTGTACATTTATGGTGAGAGCCGAAAATAACATATGCCTTCCTATCTACTTTTTATGTCGTCCTCTATGTACCTATAGTCTGTTTCACATAACGTCGTGCATAAATTTCTAAGAATTTTCATCGACAGTAAGCCGAGGGTTACGATAATTATATGTCAGATCAATGCTATATTCGCAATCTGTCAGCTTATTGTCGGAGATAGTTTTAAAATTTATGATCAAGTTGTGTGAAACAGACTATAGGTATGCGAGTTTTTCCTTATCCCTTGCTACTTAATTATATAAATGCATACCGTACTTAGAGTCTGTTTCAAACAAGTTTGGGCATAAATTTTAAAAACTATGTCCGATAGATTGCGATTATAGCATTAATTTGATGTATAATTATTGTAATCCGTCGGCTTTACTTCCGAAAAAATTCTTGAAGTTTGTGTCAAACTAGTGAAACAGACTATAATCTTGGGTTTGATTCCTGAAAATAATTGACCTTATTTACCTACAAGAATGCATGTAAATCGCACATGATTCGATCAGAGCTTTACTCTTACTTCCGAAGTTCAGTGGTTCTATCACTAATTCGAAGAAACAAAATTTCTATTCTATTTTTCTCAATTCCATCCTGCTTCTACAGCCGTTATCACATAAGTTTGAGTATGAGTTTTTAAAAGTATTTCTGAACCATAAGCTTATGTCGATTATCGCATTGATTTGATTTGAAACTGTTGATTTACCGTCGAAACGAATTCTTAAATTCCTGCTTAAACTCATGTTAACCAAACTGAATGCGTTTCACTGTCATTCGTCTTTGCAGTTAGGGTTGCAATAGCTTCTCCCTGGCAATTAAAGTTTCAATTTGTGCGAAACTTGTGATTATCAAGGTCAAGATGTTTATTTCACATACGAGTATATGCTGAAAGAGGTAAAATCAATGAAAATCCAAACTCGTCTGCAATCGTATTCTGAAATTTAGCAAAAACAGCGCATGGGTAATTATAGCGTTATTTTTGTATTTATGTCACTTTTTTGAGCGCTTTCGGCCCAATACAGCATTTTTGCGGTTGATCGAGCTGAACTCCGGAACCAGCCATACTGCGTACCTATAGTTCAATACTTAAAAGAAACTATATTTTGAGTCACATTTAAGTAATACTAACAAATGGGGCGCTGTGCTGCTCCATTAGCCAGAACAATCTTTTATTGCAAATAAGTCGCTCCACTCATCTTTGCGAAAAAAGACGGGTATAACTGATAACCAATTTGTCAAAAATTGTCTAAAACTTTATGTCTTATTTGTTATTGTCTAATAAAGTTATTTTATTATTCTCATTTACTCTTTTAAATTTTATTACTTCCTCTCACGCACTCTGTAATATCCACTGTTTAGCATCTGTCGCAAACGTATGTATAATTGTTATTCTTTTTTTGACTGCAAATTTCACCGATGTGGGTTCTAATCCACTCGGTCACGACAAAAAGCATTATTTTAAGAATTAATTTTTATAATCCTTAATCTCAACTTAAACTTAGATTTTCTGAGCTAAGTATTACCAATGGTCAGCTCACTAAGATCGGTCGACGTTCGGCTGCCTTTCGCTTCGTGAGAGCTTACTGCAAGAGAAATATGTATATCAACTTTAATTTAATGACCGATGAGCGAATCACAATTTGTGAGCAGAAAAATGAGTATAAATATCACGATAAAACAAAAGACGACACGACTAACCCATTCAGATAAGATGCAAATGTACCTAATTTCTGATTCACAAGAAATTTTCTAGAAATTTCCAATATCAAACAGTAAATATTCAAAAAATCCAATCCAAAAACCCAAGTCTTTGTTATCGAACAGAGTTTTGGTCGGTGGAAGACAAGTCGTGGTGATCTGAAGGCCCATTCAAGGGAGCTCCGGTGACTGCTCTGTTGTTGTCACGCGCAAGTTATAGAAGAAAAGAAAACAATTAATAAGCCTTCTCCTTCATTTCAGCCCATTTATGATAATTTTGGTGGCAAACTGTTTTTTGCAGAAATCCAGAAGAAAACGATTAGAAAGCTTTTGTATTCAGGTCAGACCGATAATGATAATTTATAGTCTGTTTCACATGAGTTTGGGCATAAATCTTAAGAATTTTTTCCAAAGCTAACCGACGGATTACGATAATTATATATCAAATCAATGCGATAATCACAATCTGTCGGCTTATTGTCGGACGTAGTTATTAAAATTTATGCCCAAACTTGTGTGAAACAGACTATAGCTACAACTGCTTTCTTGCAGATTTTTAAGAATACAGAAGAAAAGGTGTTCATTAAACCTTTCCATTCAATTTTGCAGCAAACACAACTTCACAAACTTCGTATAGTTATAGGAATAAAGAATTTAGTGTATCTTTAGATATGATTACTATGACTTCTATGTCATATTTTTGCGTCATATATTAGCGACGTTCGCAAAAGCACCTCTCATTCCCACAATAAATATCGGAATATCGTTAAGGAGCGCTACTCAGAAATTATCAACTTCTTTAATGTTGCCTTCGCTCAATAAATTAAATTATTTGTAAATCACTTCGTCCACCAAAATATAACAATTCACTAAGCAGATTTCTGTAGTCAATTTAAAACGACTGATTTTATTTTACTTACTTATTAATGCTTCTTGCTTTCTTTATCTGCTCATGTGACAATCAGAGGGCATTGTAAACTGCGCAGAAAATTAAAGTTTGACCGATTTGCAAACAAACCGCTAAAAGTTCTGTATTAAATTAGCCGCTGGAAACAGAATTTTTTCAAATCGTATTAGTATTTTCGTAAGCCATACATTTGCTGCTTTTGGTATGTGTACGTTGAATCGTACGCACGTTGGTTTACATTCATTTAAAAGAGCATTTATGATTTCGATCTATTATCTGTTTCGCATAACTTCGTGCATAAATTCTAAGAATTTTCATCGACATTAAGCCGAGGATTACGATAACTAGCAAAGAAAAATGCACCGATGGAACAAAAAAACGAATATACTTGGGATTACGGATTAATAAGGATGTAAAAGGAAGAGACTGGGAAAAAGCTATCTATGTATATGCCTTTAGTCGCAAATATCTCTTAAAAATCGGACTTTCTCTAAGCATTGCAAAAAATCGAAGTATAGTCTACGGTCTCCAAAAAATGTAACCTTTAAACAATTTCCAATTCTTCTCATAGGGCAGTATCAACATAATCTAAAATATACACTTATTGTAAATCGCTTGCAAGTTGCAATGCTGACCTGCTTTGTATGTTGTCCGTGACTGATACAAAACTAACTGCAATTGTTAATAGAGCTGTCTTATTTTGTTTTCATAAGCGTTATGATAGCAAGCAAACTGACGCCTTGCGGCGTAGTGGTAAACACCGTTGCACCTGGTGCAGAAGGTTGACGGTTCGAACCCTATGTAATGCAACGAGTTTTCTCTTCCTGGAGGCGCGAATAAAACTCGTACATGAACACTTGGTAGTGACAGGCTGAAGGATAGCCGACTTTAAAGTTCGATTTCCTATCCAGACCTCCTGTGTCAAACCCCTATAAACGGGACATATTGACACGTTAAATAGGGAAGTTATGATAGCAAGCAAACTGACGTCAGTTGGTCAGTGCACACAATCGTTGCGGGCATGCAAGTGCACCTATGTCTTGTCTCTTTCACGTAAAAAGTTGCTCCTAGTTTACTCTATCTACTTTCCCATGCCGCAGAATATACTTCGATTTTTTAGCAACAGAAAATCTGATTTTGAAGAGATTTTTGTGATTCTAGGCATATACATAGGTAGCATTTTTCCTAGTCATCTCCTTTTACATCTTTAATAATCCTTAATACCAAGTAGGTATATTCATTTTTTTGTTCCATTGGAGCATTTTTCTTTTGCCAGTACCCCACTTTTAATTAGCTCGATTTAAGTAAATCAGTCGGTAAACACATACAGTACCTTGCCGTAATAATGACAGTAGTCCGACCGCGAAAAACAATATTGTTCTGAACATAAGTATTATCTTTCTTTAAACAAGACAACCTTACCTTATTTGAACCGATCAAACGTTTCCAGCGTAAACTTCACGGAACTGCTAGGTGTAAAAGAATACTTATACACTCAGATTCGTAATTCTGACTTACATGGAACATTCTGAAAAACTAGCTTCTGCGACACACTTATTAATTAAAATTAATTTTCAATGTGAACATCACACAACTAATAGGTGTAAAAAAGATACAGTCAGATTCTTGATTTTGACCTTACAAAACATATTTTGAACAAAATTAACAGTTCGCAACGCTCTGAAGTAAAATAAATTTGTATTGTAAACTTTGCACGTTAACAATAAATGAATAGTGCGAACTTCACACAACTACATGGAGTAGAGAAACCAGTCAGATTCACAATTCTTAAATTACATACAACATTTTTAAAAATTATGCTCCGCGATGCTTTAGAACTCTAGTTGATTTTCAGTGTTAATTTCAGACAACTACCAGGTGTAAAGAAATTCAATAATCAGATTTGTAGTCCTGATATTACGTGAACCTTTTGAAAACAATTTATGTTTCAAAATGTTCTCGAAGAAAATGAATTTTCAGTGTAAACTTTGCAGTTCTACAATTAATCAATAGTGTTAACTTTACACAAATAATGGTTGCAGAGAAAACTAGCAGTCAGTTTCATAAACCTGACGTCACAGAGAACTTCTTGGAAAAATTTATGTCTCGCAACGCCCTGGAAGTAAACTGAATTTTTAGTGTAAAGGTTCTACATTAAGAATCACTCAATATTTGGCTTAATCAAATGCGCTCACGTGAACGCATGATCCTCGACGTCTAGTTCATTTTTCATAATTAGTATCGTGTCCCAACCCATATCGGATGAAGTTGACAGACAAAAACGTAAGAAAAACATCTTTTTTCCCCAATGTTGGAACTCCACACATCCGAAAGTGAGTCAGCATCAAGTGCTAAAAGCGCGACCTAAGTGCGATGTTTTATCATCGATATTTGCTTTATTTCAAAATAGTTTGCATCATTGAATTCATGAGCGGAGAAGCTGACAGCCGAAAATAGGCAGAAACGTGTTATTTTACCCCAGTGTTTAAACTTTACACCATTAGAAATAACTCTGTATTGAGTTTAACGAAACGCATCCAAGTGCAATATGTAGGCCTTAAGACGTACTCTATTGTTGTAATACTCTCATTTTCCGTTCATGTCCAGCTCGGTTGACAAACTGAAAGAACGTGAAAACGTGTTTTTTGTGCCCACCTCCAAAGTCTTAACTTCAAACCGAACTAATTCCGTATTTATCTCAAAGAATCACGGTCAAATTCATCGTGTAGCCCTAAACCCTGGTGCATTTCCATAAATAGGTTTTTTTGGAAACTCCTATACGAAAAATTTGGCAGACATAAACAAGTCGAAAACTCGACCAAAATGTATCTTTCAACCTAGATTTTCACACTCCTTACATTCCAATTAGAGAACTAAAGCGGAATTCAGAAGAAAAACAAAAAAAATATATTTAGAGAATTCTATTTCTACAGTTCTATACTTTTAAATTGTATGAGGGATTAGCACAGACTTGTGTAGACGCTGGCGGAAAAAACCCATAAAAATTCGCTACGTTATAACTTACGCAAAACGTTACACGCTCGTCACAAACTCAATACTGAGTGTAAACAAAAAAGAGAGCATAATGTTTTTGAATTATCTATCTTTTCTAAAAAACCGTAACTCCCAGATGTGACCCGTTATAGCTGTAGGGGGTAGACATACGTTGGAGGTAACTATGTACCTATATTATAGTTAGTACGTGCTAAGCACTACCTATGATTACGATATGCGGCGCAAAGTGTTGAAAACATTTTTTGAAATTCTGCTAAAAAACTCAAAAAAAAACATTAAAATAAGTAGTTGTCTGCCCCAAAAAGTCTTTGTACATTGTACAATGATGGCGCTAAAAATCATTGTACGAGGCTCAAAATCTTTGTCTCTTACAAAAAACAGTCAATGGAGCATATTACCCTAGTGCTTATAATCCGAAATATAAGAATACAGGTAGAGGATGTAAATTTTTGCAGAAAGTAGCTGGGTAAGAATTCTCTGAATAGCTTTGTTAAATTCGTCTTGAGCCTCTAAAAACTTTACCATGATAGAATGCTGATATAGTCAATGTTGAAACACCTGCTTTACAAACCCTAGCATTTATCAGATTTATTTAAAGTAATTTTTTATGCTCTTTCTAACTATGTAAGTTATTTTTACAGCAATCATTTTTTGACCAGCATGAAATAAAATCTAATACAATGTATAAGCTTAGGCAGCTGGCAAATGTCCGTGCAAAATAGAGAAAAAGTAGATTTCAGTTATGTTCAACACGACCAGAGGATGCTTTTTTGTATTAAGATGCTATTTTCTCATATTGAAGTTATTGTGATACTACTGTAAATATGCCAAAAATGATTTCACTGCGATATAATTTCTCACAGACCTAAAGCATCAAAAACGACGTAACTGGAGCCAAGATATTGATAGCCATAGACAAAACGTTAAGATCAGGAAAAATGCTAAAAAACTGATTTGAAAGTGCTATTTTTGTCGTTTTTGACGATGTAGTAAAAGATAAATATATAAAAAAATTTTAAGAATTGTAATAGAATTGAAGTAAAAATTGTTTATTTAGCAGGAAAAAATATTGCCTTTGATCCAACGACCGCTAAAGGAACAAAGGACAGCAGGTTTTTAAAAGATATTTCGGAAATCTAAAATTCCACAGTGAGTCAGCAGAATTTTGCATAGGTTAATAGCATAAAAGGGACGCGCCCTTAATTATGGATCTAAAATTTCAAAGGAAAAAAGAGGCCAAAAATCAATTATAAAGGCGAAAACGCCAGTTTTCATTTTTAATCGACAGTATTAACTGGTATCAAAAAACAAGGAACAGCAAAATAGTTCTCGAAAACATAATACAGGGGGTCGTTGGATTATTGAGAGATTTTTTGTAGTCAGTATATAGAGGACAGTTTAGGCAGTAACAAAATTCATGGTGCACGGTTTAGCGAAAATGGAAAATAATTGTGAAATGCTTGCCAATAATGCAGCCATGGTGTCTACCGTAAACTATAGGGGTATTTTGAATTCTTGGATCTGAAGTCTGAAATCCTTTCGCTACATATACGTGTAGCCTCAGATAACAAGATTTCTCCAATGCTAATTAGCCAACAGTGTTGCTAAAGAAGGACGGGTGTTTAGCTCTCAAAACCACAAAGAAAATGTTCAGATGTAGTTCCTAAATAAAAATTCAAAAACCGAGTCAAAGTACGAGTAATGAAACAAGCAAATACGTTAAGAGGCGATAAGTTTACTGCCATGGATCGGAATCGAGGTTCACTTAATTCAAAATTCGGCTTATCCAACGCATATGAGCGGGTACAAAGGCGTAGTAAGAATAATATGTGTATCGCGAATAATAATAGTAATATTTAGACCAAACAACATTTCCGTTGATAACACCGACCAATATATTAGGTCCGAAATCATTTACGCTGCATGCATACGGTCCTCCAGAATCGCCCTGCATAAAATATTCTGTTATACTCTAAAAAATGTTCCCACTTCGTTATAATGAAGTTCCTAAATTTGTGATTATTCTTGATTTTCGAATTATTCTAAGAGATTTCACTAAGCCTGGTACCACATGCCTTTTTCAGATTCGTTGAAATTCCGACGTAAAATTAATTAGTTGACTCTCTGTATACCATGCGGAATAAATATAATTACAAAAAATTAATCAGTCGCACGTACCCCTGAATATTTATGAATTTTCATTCATAATTTTTATTTTATTCATTTATCCATCTTCCGCTGCTATGATTAGGTTAATACAATACAAATTATTTTGATAATACTATCGCAGTTGCTGATCCTGGATTTCCTGATAGTGGGGTCAGTTACAACAGCTTTCCCCAAAAATGAAGTAAAACCTTTTTCTCGTAGAATGGAACATTTCTCGTGAAGAATAAAAAATTTAAAGGAAATTTCAAGTGGAAAAGATACATCACATTTTTTCCAAAATTAATATTTTTTTATTTTAAAAAGTGATATTCTTGATGCTATCCATCGCTTTTGAGCCCAAACAGCATTTTAAGAATTTTTTGTCTCACATTACCTCAGGATTCTTATGCTGTGCATGTCTGATATCCAAAATAAGTAAAATTATCATGGAAGTGATGAGGAATTAACCATTTTATCTATCTGGCGGGCGATCCAGAAAATATTATCAGATGCATGAAAAGTTTATTTAATTCTTGAAGCAAACGAAACAAAAGCATACTTACTACTTTGGCATTGTAACAAATGAAAACTCATATAACGCATAATTTTTGAAGATAAATGTTATGCAAGTGTTGCTGACTTGCATTTTTGGTTTCTGTTTCAGTCTCTTATAACTAAATAGGATTAAAGGCACGAAACTTAGCAACCTAGTTCCTCTCTGATGACCTCGTCTGTATATTTGATTTTTTTACCTTCCTTTTTTCATTTTTTAATGTATGTTTTCTGTTTATAATCCCGCCTACTTTTTCTGTTTCATTCAGACTTTTGCGCCTCATAAAACATGTAATCTCTTATAATATAATTTTCTAGGTACACTACTTGTGCTATTTCACGCGTCCTTTTGCTTCTTTCTTACTAATAGCAAGCTGCACTTCTATCTCTGTCTTTCTTTCTTTTTGTTGTTGTTTTTTCTCTTTTATTTTTATTTAGTATTTGCTTTTTCATTTATCTATTTATTTGCTTATTTATTTTTTCCTCATTTTCTTTCTTCTTTCTTGCTTCTTTCTCATACTGATGACTTCTTACTATTAGACAAAAGCAACAGAAGTAAGTTTAGTGATTCTAAAGGCAAAGTATGGCAAGTTTGTATACGTTTAACGACTGGATCTTAGAGAAATTCAGATAGATACCTCAATGTTAACTTAATGAGTTTCCATCAGTGTACATATCCATTCTTTATTTCGCCAAATAACTTGGGCTAATTGGCGGGCACACCTCTATTCCGTCTTTCATGTCACATTGTTATTCTTGCAATATAATTCTCATCACTTACTACTTCAATAGCAGAATGCTAAATTACGGAGAAAATAAACGTTAAGACTTAAAAAGATATTCGCTCATTTATGCCAAAATCATAACAATCTGTCAAAGAATAAACTTTCTCTAAGCAATGCAAAAATCGAAGTATATTCTGCGGCCATTTAATTATCGTAAAAGACTTGATATCGCATTTTTCTGTTTTATTGTGGTCTACACTTACATTTTCTCGTGCTTAAGCGTCACTTTGTATTTCATTCAAATTTCCGTTCTGTCATTATGCACTGTTAAGGCCCTGCTATACTTCCCGCCGCGCGGCGCCGCGCGGTGCCGCGTTGACAAAATGTGCTGCTATACTTCCAAACGCGGCACCGCGCGGCGCCGCGCGGCGCCGCGTGGCAGATAATTTGAAGTTTGAACACTGTTCAAATTTTTGCCACGCGGTGGGACGCGGCGGCCTATATTTATCATTTATTTATGAGGGAAAGCTTGATTTTAGCATTTTTTATGATGTACTGATGTTTATGCATACGTGAAAACGTGAAAATTCGAAAATTGAATAAATAATCGATTTTGAAGATGTCTGTGTGCAAAAATGTGTGTCTTTATTTGTGATGTAAAAGATCCAGATTTTTACCCAGATCCAGATCCAGATAAAGATACGGTTCAGATTTTCTGGCAGATCCAGATCCAGATCCAGATAAAGATACGGTTCAGATTTTCTGGCAGATCCAGATCCAGATCCAGATCAGATAACCAGATCAGAAAATAACCAGATCCAGATTCAGATCGTTTTGCCAGATCAAAATTTAAAAAGATCCAGATACAGTTCCAGATCCAGATAAAAATATATTTTCTGTGCAGCAATTTGTATTGCTAAAAAGGAAGGCGTAAAGCGCCTAAGCTTAGATTGATTGGGGGGTCTCGGGTGGCGGGACTAATATAACAGCCCCCCCAGAGGGGTCTGGGGCAGAGCCGAGGAAAAATTGCATTTTTGTGCTTTTACATAGAAATGATATCAGTAAAAATTGTCTAAAAAGTAAAAGCTCACAAGTTTAGACTTCTGAGTCAACCAAAAGACAATGTAGTCTGCTTTTTACAAAAACGACATTAATCCAAATTACGAATGCAATTCTTTTAAACATTGCTGCTAAAATTATAATCACTCATAAATACTTATCGTACTATTAGAAAGTTCCTTTCTGTCTCACAGACATCAACAACAATTTTAATCAACAAATAATTCAAATTTAAATAAAATGTTGGCTAATTTTAAACAAGGTAATATTGTTTTAATTGGTGTCTTTCAATCTGTTCCGACGTCCTAATACGACGAAAAAATTCAAAATTTTCCCATTTTTAGGCAAAAAAAGTCTCTCAAAGGTCAAGTCTGATGATCATTTATGTGAAAAACAACCTTTAATACATTTTTATCACTTAAGTTACTTTTCTGCAGAGCTTTAAAAATTTTTTCTAAAACCAAAAAATTATAGGGGGTCAGCGGCACTTTTTGGCCATTCTGAAGGGGGTGGGTAGCACGAAATTGAGGTTCAAAGGTCGACACCTCCAGCAGACGCCCCCCACGTGCATGTAAGGCTAACCTACCCACATGGAATCGTAAAACAGAAAGGATACCATCGCTGAAAAATAACTCCCTGATCTCTTTAACAAGATATAACTTGACTAAACAGATTCAGATCCAGATAAAGATCAGGTTCTGAATTTCTGGCAGATACAGATCCAGATCAGAAAATGACCAGATCCAGATCCAGATTATCTGGATCTGGATCTGAATCTGGATAAAAAGATCAGATCCAGATGATCTTTTACATCACGAGTCTCTATGCCTTTCAAAACTTGTTTTCATGATGCTGAAACCGAAAATGAGAACAGTTTTTAATGTGCACAATCGTTGACCTATAGCCTTTTCACTTGTTTTCTTGACACAGAATACAGTATACAGTTTACTGCAGTTACAACATCAATAAATTTTTTCTGCCGCGCGGCGCCGCGTGGAAGTATAGCAGCACAACCCATGTCACGCGGCGCCACGCGGCGCCGCGCGGCACCGCGCGGCACCGCGTGGCGCCGCATTGGAAGTATAGCAGCTACTTTGCCACGCGGCGCCACGCGGCGCCGCGCGAGCGCCGCGCGGCGAAGTATAGCAGGGCCTTTAGTTTGGTATGTACGTAATTGTTGTGTCTCTCCCATTATTCTCACCTTTTCTACACGTTTCATTGCTGAATTGACAAGCACGTGCTTTGTGCCTTGTACCAATTTCTCACCTGTGCTGCATCGCTTACCTATATCACTCAAAGTTAGCAACTACAAGATTTAGCGTTTCCAAATCTAACTGATTACTCCTATTTGAATAATAAGCTATTTATGTTTTTTATGCACGCCGCCGAATATATTTCGATTTTAGCACTGCTTAGTGAAAGTATAATTTTTCAGCAGATTCCTACAATGTTTGAATGAATAGGTGATCTTTTCTAGTCCCCTTCTTTTATGTCCTCAGTAATGCATGTTTCTCTTTTATTTCGTCCTTTCGCAATCTCGGAACAATTCTATTAGCTAGTACCCCATTTTTCTTCAGAATGAGTTAAATAATTCAGTCAGTAAACACATACGGTAACATGCGAAGATAATGGCCGCATCGCATTCCAAGCACGAGGAAAGCAAGATTGTTTTTGAGTATCAGCATTCTATTAATAAGAAATTAAGACATCTCTTATCCACACGCTAGACCATTTTTTGACCTTTGAAAAATCTTGCACCTCCCAGAATTTTGGTGCTGCCCACCTATGCTTTTATCTAATCTAAACGGTAAAAGTCAAATTCGTGATCCCGAAATTATGGAGAGAAGTTTTAAAAGAATTATCTAACAACGTTATGAAACGCCAAAGCTGATTTACAGCGTTGAGTTTATGTAACTTTCGAGCGTGAAGGAAACTTAAAATTATATTCGTAATTCTAATCTTTAAAAGAACACTCTTAAAAAATTTAACCGTCTACAACGTACTGGAACTAAAATTTATTTTCCATTGCAATAGGCACGATTACTCAGTGTAAAAAAACTTAGAATTAGATTAGTAATTTTGAAGCTATTGAGAATATGTAAAAAAATTTTCTGCCACGCTCTGAAATTGAAATAGATCATAATCTCAATATTGAGTGTAATCAAACACACTAACGTGCACGTGTCATCCTCAACGTGTGTATAGTCTTTTCAGTTCTTTGGATTTTTTTAAAGTAAGTTAATTCGAAAGAATTGAAAATTCAGCTAATCGGCTTAAACCTCTGTTTACTGTGAGATAAAATGCATTCTCGCCAATCAATTTATCAGCATTTATTTTCTGATCCTACTTAAATCTTTCCTTCCAACTTTGTTTATCATCATTATATCTCTAGTTACATCGTTATTTATGCTTTATCTATATCAGAAATCATACCACAGTAAGAAATGAGCATTTTTCGGCATATTCACAGTAATATTACAAAAATTTCAAGATGAAAAATGTGGTTGTAATAAAACATTCAGTGATCTATTACTTTACAAATGTATATTTGCTTCCTTTGGTTTTGTTTAGCGCAACAGGAATGTAATTTTTCTTCTTTCAGCATGGATTTCCATCAGTTGTCTACTCTTATGCATTGTAGTAGCTTTTTGATAAAAATTATTCAAAAAAATTCTTGAAAAACAAGATAAGTATTTATAAAGAGCATGAAAATTCACACAAAATGAAGATATGATTGATAGATTATTTAGATCAGTTCTAGTGAAACATACTAGAGAACTGCGTAACCTTTGCCTATGAAAACATTAAGGTAATCGGTGTGCAGACAATTAATCGCCAACCACTAATCCCGCACAATCAATCGTGGACAATTAATCGTCGAACAATAAATCGCGATAACAATCAATCGACGGGACATGTAATCGCCTAATGCACTTATATGTATGTATTTATAGTCAAAACAATACTTTACTTGAGACAAAAACTGTCGTTGCAAAACACGCCGAATTTGTCTAAAAATTGAAATTGTGTGACAAGCCACGCAAATAATCAGTAATATCTAGCTCTCCATAGTTGTTTACGATTCTTTGAATACGAACTGTTCAATCATCATTTCGTTTTTGCTCTGTTCTCATCGTAGCGCCTTGAAAAATTTCCAAACTGTTGAGTAATGATTTTGAAGCAAGCGTTTTTAGCAATCAATTTTCTCGAAGGTGTAAAATTCTCGACGCTTCGCGCCATATCCTCATGTTTTGACTATATTTTGTTCCATTTGTTTGAGGAGTCCCCCCAGGAAAATTTTCAACTTCTTCCAGAATTCGCGATTTTTCAAAAGTTTCCAGAAATTTCCGGAAAATTTCGCAGAAAAGGTGCTTTTTAAGCGTTTCTAGCTAGCTATTTATTTCCTCGATTGTATCAAATTTTTGGAACTCATGTTTTGAGTACATTTTAATTTATTCGACCTTTTTGATTTTTTTTCAAATTTTCTCGTGTTGTTATGCTCTAGAAAGATAGAACATCGTAAGAAACGCCGAAAAACAATGTTTTTTTTTACGAATATTCACTATTTTAGGGCCCAAAAAGACACCTTAAAATTTCACCCCCACCTAGAATCACCATGCTGTGCATGTATGATATTAAGCTAAGCTTTCATATCCCTACTTTCCTTTTTACACACCTTTTCATATTTTTTCATACATGTATTTAATTTTGACATGCTTTTGATGACGCTTGGTTGTTTACGATTAAATAGACCCACGAGTAATTGTGTGCACGATTAACTGTTCTGCGATTAACTCCTACTTACCTTTACTTTGTCGCACTTGGCTAGTTTTAGTTTATGAATTGTGTAGGAGAAAGTCGAGAAGCAGTAAGCGGATTCCACATTTTCCGACAAAAAGTGAGCTTTTTACAACTAAGAGGAGGGTAGGGTAGAAGGCGCAATCTTTGTTTAAAATGTTTTATAGATCATTCAATGATTTGCGAATTGATTGAAAAGAGGGGTGGCCTGAAAAACTGTCGCCTCACGCTAATTAGCTGAATTATTTGTACGTCCAAGTCGAAGTATAAAAAAAGTTTAAAGAATTTTGAAACAGGATACAGTGCATTTTCGACATTTAGTTAGCCCGTGTTCCATCTGATAACGAGAGATGTTTGTAGACGAAAACCAGGCATGAATGTTTTTTTCTAGCCAGAGTGCGAACTTAACACCTTCAGTACTAGCGCAGTATTGAGTTTAGCGAAACGCCACCATTTTACGCCATTTTTTAGAATTCAGAGTAATTCCTCCAGATATGACTTAGTATTAATCTTAATAACGGCTTCCAAATGTAATCCTACGGACTTTCTTAATTTTTAGCATAATCTGTACGTCCTGATTTGTAAGCGGAAGAGTTTCCAGAAACATGCAAAAACTTACTTTTTCACCCACTGCTGCTGCGTAAACTTTAACTCGCTAACTAATTCCGCACTGAAACCTACATGTAACATCACGGGCGGATTTAAATGGGGGAGGTGGCCACTTCATTCCACATTGATCAAAAATATTTGGCGGGTTAAGGAATGGATTTGTAATTTGCGACGGTTTTTGGCCGTCAGTAACCATAATTTCTCAAATTCTTCAGGCGATTGGCGCCAGATGATTTTTTCAATGACATTTATTTGCTTTCTTGGCGGTCTAGAAGTCATAGTTTGGCGCCAGGAATATATTTTTGTAGCAGCAATCATTTTCACGACTCTTAAAACGACTGGAACAGAAACAGCTATTTCAACATAGTTTTCTTAAATTTTTAAGCGTAAGTTTCGCACTAAATGATACAAACAGAAAATACACTTGCATGTCATTCCTCGTAAATTGGAACGTTTCTGGCACTGCTAAGCCGCATTTTTGCTAATGTCAAAGAAATTTAAGCCTTTTTGCGCACAAAATTGTCTAAAATCTCAGAAATTTTTGAGAAATTGTTTCATCAAAAATGATTTTAAATAAATCAGACGGATCTAGTATACAATTTACCCCCCAGCGTATTTTTACCGATCCATATAAGCTACAATAATTAAACTTTATAAGGAGAAAGCTATAAGCCTATTGTACCAATCTGGCAAAATTGATTAAGTTACAGTGTAAACTTACTGCTTTGAAAAAAATTTGAAAAAATTAAAAAACCTCACTTTACTTCACTTTAAAGTTACTTTGAACTTACTTCTTTTTAACTTACATTTTTTACCGTAGGATGTTGATTGAGTTACAAAAAACTGCTTTGTTTGAAACCTACCGAATCGTTAACAATTTTTAGATGCCGTTAGTACGTTATAAACTGTGAGTGTAAAGCAGTAAGTTTACACCGTAAGTTAGCCAATTTTACCAGATTAGTACAATAGGCTTATAGCTATCTCCTTGTAAAGTTTGATTACTGTAGCTTATATGGATCGGCTTAAAAACGCTGGGGGTAAATTGTATACTAGATCCCATCAGACAACGTAAAACGCCAAAAATAAGCTATTTCGGTCGTGAAGAGAGAATTTTCAGACATATTTTCGACCGTTTTGGGAAAAGTCGGGGTACCGCCCCCTCCGCTTACGAAAAACTCAGATCAGCCATTGCGTAACATAGGGAGGAGGAATAAGGGGTATCTTCTCAGCCAAAGTTGGACGTCATACTCATTCACAAAAGTTAGAAAATTTTTGACTCGTCCAGATTTTTGATAAAAGGTGCGTTTTTGGCCAATTTACGTGTTTTTTTTTCGCCGTTTTTGCCCAAAATTTGGAAATCATTTATTTGTACACCCCTAAAAATGGTCTGGACTAGACGTGCACGGGGAGAACGATGGTTTAGTTGGTCTAGTTGGACAGCACCCTATAATGGAAAAACGGACAATTTTGTGGGGAAAATATGATTGAAAGTTATACATTTTGTTCAAAAGTACTTCAAATTGACCAGAAACTGTGTAATAACGTATTTTTAAAGCCGTTTTAGCGCTTTTACAAGTTTTTCAGGTCATTTTGGCCCAAAAAGCTCAATTTTTGACCACTCCCCAGTTCAGATGACTCCTCCTCCTTGATCGACCATGCTGTGCCCCTAAGGACCGGACCAATCACCCGAAATTTCAAGCCGTTAAATGTACGATTGTTAGCTTCAACACTTAACCTTTGAAACGCACTTTTTCTAGAAGAACGATTGTTATTGACTCATCTAAAAGATTAGCTGACAAAAAACGTCCGCCGCGATTTCTCTTCACTCTTTACACTGACACTCCGGAATTTAATCATTTGAAAAAAATAAATAAATGGTTTTGAGCTTGTTAAATCGTGTATGATTAATAGCCAACTAAACAGAAATCAAAATTACGTTAGCTGAATTTTGTGAAAGGATTTAAAAGTCTATAAGCTATATGACATTTAATGTTCTTTCCACCTTTTAAAACAGTCGCACCTCTACCGGTGATGTGCTGTTTTAGCTGCGGATAGGGACGTGTGCGGGGAAGGGGGAGGGGGTGGGGGCATAGGTGGGCGGCACCAAAATCCTGGGGTGCAAGATTTTTCAAAGGTCTAAGAATGTCCTTAAAAATGGTGGTATGGCGGAAAAAAACACCATTTTTCAACGTTTCTCATCGAGCACTATCCATTGGCATCAAAAAATTGCGAAAAAAACAAAAAAATATTCAAAAATTGAGTTCTGGGGGGAGAGATTTTGGTTTCTGGAGGGATATCTTGGTTTCTAGGGGTGCATACTCCTCAAACCCCCACGCCAAGGTATGGGTGGGGGATCCCAAGTATATTCGAGGCAAGCGCTTAGGCGCTACCTACGATTTTTTATTAATCCTCGTCTCCCTGTGGTCGCAGATTCAGTTTTCTACCCAACGCTATCTTGATCACACACACAGTAAACATACAATTTGTATGTTTCGTAGATGGTCATATGAACAATGCTGTACTGTCTATTCATTTAAAGTGCGCCAAGGCATATTTTTAGTGTAAGCTTGCTGTCTGGCTTCGCTCAAAAGTCACATCATACAGCCTGAAAATGCATCTGACTCACAATTTTTCCTAAAGCATCTTGAAGCGAAAATGGGAGTCTGCGGCTTAGAGAGCATTTTTCATAAAAATTGACTTGCCAAATCGAGTGAAATCCATAAAAATCAGCTAGAAAGAATCTCAGTGTCTGTTGTCTCTCAGAAGCCTAAATATCTGTGAAAAACCTTATTGTGTGATCCACACGGTCGGGTGTACGAGGGTTAAGTGTGCCTAAATTCTTACTGAACTGAGACCAGCATAAATCTGACTTGTAGGCGACTCGGCAAGAACGTTAGGCGTTCCTTGTATCTTAGCATTTTTAGCAATGCACTGAAGCCTGTCCGGGAGATGCGATTTATCTCTATCACTGAACGGCGGTCTATCTAAAAATGAATGCCCGAAATAAGTACAAGATTTATTTACAAAATTATGTTTTTAGATGGCCAAAGTTACTTGAAATAATTATTTACCAAATATGATATATACATGACTAGTAGGCATTTCTCTGCGCTACCAATTCGAGCTACAGTCTCTTCAATTCCATACAATCCATTTTTGCTTTGCGCTTTCTATTGTAGCAAAATATCTTATGGTGAAGGCTGTTGCGGTATGTAGTTATAGTCCATTTCATTTAACTTTGAGGTTTTTGAAAAAATTTGAAGTGGCTACAAAAGTGTTTCAAACTGATATTGTTGATATGATATCCTACAGTGTATCCGGTTATCCAGAGACGTGTGCCATTGTTGAACCGCGTTACTACATCAAAATTCAAACCCACTCTTGTAGCTCGACTCTTGCGTGAAAATTCAAAAGAAAACCGCATCGTTAAACAGAACGTACTATAGATTCACTCGAGCAAAGCACATTAATCATCAATGAGAAGAGTTTAAAGCAACCATCCGCTATGAGAGCATAACTGAAGAAGCAATGTAAAATAAGACTTTAGCGAAAATAGGCCGTTCCGAATGGGACAGATGATAGCTTTTTTGCTTTGCCATTCTTTTAACGGCATATGAGCTTGTTAATAATACATAAATTTAGCTTGGCTTCACCCATGTTGAGGCGTTTCATGTTCATGAAGTTAGACAGCTAGTGAAGAGATTTGGGGCCCTAAACTGACGCTTAAGTTCGTAAAACTACATATTTGGTTTTCACTACCGATAGAATAATCTTCATTAATTTGACATTTATAAATTTTACTTTATTATTTTTTAGTTTTTAACTCCTAACGTTTCTAGTAACCTTTTACCCTTTGTGAAGCCCATTCCGCATATGTAACACGATGTGGCCGCCAAGAGCATGCCATATCGCAATCCTGATTTCGGCAAGCAAATGGGCAGTACGTAAGCAGTGAACACAATCGGTTCGATAAATTCGATCAATGCGATGTCGTTTTCTTTTGAATGATTAAAGTAATAGCCGTGCCGGTAAATATTTTTTGGGTGTCTTATCTTCAAATGAGGAGTAAATATCTGCCAATCTTGACCACCGAAAACCAAGGTGTATTGTTTCATTGCTTCTGATCTATGCAGAAAAGAAAAACTATTTACATATAGTACACAAGTATCATGGACCAGAACAAAAGCTAATTTACAGAAGCATTGCTTAACATATTTTGTACTAGCAATTATGTTGACGCGTTTTGGAATGATTTTTTAGTAAGGTTTTTGAATGGAGCGGGCGTTGCGCTTATGGAAGATTCACCTCCAACTTGCGTTTTAAGCGCTCATTTACCGGAGACTTCTAGAATTTAGAAGCTACTTACATACGTTCAGTTATAATTAGCTTTTATTTGCATTAGTATCTGTTCTTACTTAAGTTCAAGAATACAAATATAAATACCAGCATTATAATGACACATAAAGTTTTCATACCTCGTATTATGCTATTTTTGTTTCAGCGTTACTCTTAAAACCCTATTAAATTTTCACAGCTGATTTTTTTTACAAATAGGATAATAGTTTATTTTTTGCTTTGATAATAATACGAATACGGGCATCACTTAAAGTGGATTTGTTCAAAAATTATATGCGAATTGCAGCATCATATTTATTCTAAAAGTTGTCCAAGCCAGGTCTGAATGACGTAACAAATAATTTCTGATTATTTTGCATTATCAACCTAAATAACCTCTGAGCATTGTGGTGTCCTGTGGCTCTTACTTTCTTGGTCCTTCTACTTCGTCACTGAAGCAATGGGCAGCACTAATAGCCCAAATGCTTGATTTTTCGGTTGGAGAAGTTGCTATTAAACTTGCACCGCAAACGTGTCCGTGGTTGTGCAATAGCCATCCTAGCCATGGTTGGGAATAAAACTGAGTAGGAAAACCGCCCACAATTCGCTTCGATCTACTCAACAGATCAATTCCCGGTTCTGTTTTTGACATGGCCAATCCACATTCGCTTGGTGCCGGCAATGTATTGTCGAAATGCGTGATAATATGGGGTTCTGTGAAGTAGGCATTCATTCTGATTGTTTAGTATATCGCAAGATGTAAACAATTTTTCACCTACATTTGTTATCTGCATTACATAATCAGCCCCCTCAAATTCTAGGAGGTAGGTCGAAAATCGCATACAATTTCGGAATATTTCAATAGCTGATTCTGGGTTCTGCGGGCGCAGGTATTATAAAATTTAAATCCTCGTTTCATATTTTCCTTAGCTCCCTTCCCGCCTCTGTATGTTGCCACTATATACCAGTGGTAAACACCAGCGCCTGAACTGTTAAGAAAACGACCACTTCTGAAGCGTTTTACTAAGAAAAGTGATATATTGGAAAACTTACTGTAAAGAATTAAACTAGTTTTTTTAAAGCGTTGATGCGTTCAAAACTATTAGCTTGAGGGGTCTACGACAAAAGTCCTCAACAAAACATCTCCTGGCAAAACATTACCAACAAGACGTCCCCACGACAAAACGTCCCCACGACAAATACGTTCCTACGACAAAACATTCCCAGCAGAACTTCGAAAATGTAAAAACGTTCAAGGAAACCGTCACTGTGTAGATAAGTAAATAGTAATAAAATAAGTAAGTAGGAAATAAAACTTGTAATAAATCAAATTGAGAAAGAAGCATGAAGCAATCAACACAAGGTTCGCCGAATTTGAGGGGTTCCCGCTTATCTCATCAGTTAATGCTAAAATAAAGACTGCCCGCAGTACTACCTGTTACAGAAATCGAGGCATAGATTGCATCAAAACGACGCGAATGAACAATAAAAAATTTAAAAAAATTTAATTTGCTTAGAAGAGGCAGGATAAACATGCGACGCGGTATTAATGCACTCCATTGGCGTAAGTTAGAGAGTAAAAAAGCAAAAAAGCCCTTCGGTGTTGGCTGTGAAAGAAGAATATCAAGCGAGCGAAAATGGGAAAACAAAAAAATGACTAACATTTCGCCATGTAATATTTATCATGATTATTCAACGAAAAAATAATATGCGGGGACGCTTTGCTGGGGACGTTTTGCTGGGGACGTTTTGTTGGGGACGTTTTGTTAGGAATGTTTTGTCGTGACGCCGCTCCGAAGAACACTGTTAATTTAATTGACACGCAATAAAGGCTTTTAAATAATACCCCAGGATCATAGAGAAAAAAGAATTTCACGAATGAAAGATCACTACAGCTTCATTAATGTTGCGATCCTCGATATTGCGTTGCTAATGAACAAGTCCTATAAATTAAGAGTATCAAATTCCTCAATATTGGATTATCTGCTGCGTCTTTTTAAAGTAAAACGGATGAAAAAGGAAGCCTATAATAATTAATTAATTTTGTGAGCATTTTTCTAATCAACCGTTAGTAGAATGAAAATTAACATGAAAATCAAATTGGATTGTATAATATCCGAAAAGGCAACATTAAGAATTATTTTCTTCTTACTACGATCGCACTTGAACTGGAAGTAAGTTGAATCTTTCACGATGATTACGTCGAGTGTGTCGAAATTACTGGAATGTAATATACAAATTGAATTTCGTCCGTTTCCTTCTGATTGAATGAAATTCCCGGCTCGGCACAGACTGATATGAAGGCACAACAGAACGCAATCCTGAATACTCCGTAAACCGTGAGTGATGTAAAGTGGATCCCTAACGTGAAAGCCTTTTTTAGTCGTGACGAAGCAGGGCGCATCCACCCCCGACGAGTTAAAATTCAGCTCAGCTTTTTCGTTAAACAATTGTTCCAACATATCAAAGCGTTGAGCGAGGAAACGAACCGTAAAACAATTTCCTGCTAAATTCAGTTAAAGAGTCGATTACTCAAGAGTTTGATCACAGCAAACATCAATATTTCGATTCTGCTTGGGTCTATTAATTCGATAAGAAGGTAAGCCGGATTCCCAGGGCGTGCAGCAAAACCCCTCCGACCCCCAAACCCATGCATGCTCCAAACTGAGCATAAGGGAGAGTAGGGTCCTATGCCAGTATGTATCTGCTCTTAGAATCCAGAAAATCTGCTAAATTCCGAAGAAAATTGTGGATGATATTTATTAAATCGCGTGTGTTTCGTGATTCTTTTGATGTCGATAGATAGTTCCTGATGATTAACGCCAAAAATTGTATTTTTGTTTTTGTAATCAATTCTCGCGACACGATTTCCTGACTCACAATGAAGGATATACTTTAATCAATCTTCTATTAAGTTGATAAGCTATTATTTAGAAAGAGCTGCGTTCAAGATAACTAAGTGTTGAAGGTCATGAGAGGCGACACGCTATTTGCTCTATCCTTAATCAGTTTGTACCTATGTATATATGATAAACCATGCAATCAAAGCTAGCTTGGGTATGCTGCGAAAAAAATGACGATAGTCTGCAGATGAGCATGTTTTGGAGTTTGTCTATAATAGATTGAGCATAAAGTGTTGTTTGGTAAAGGAGCATACAATTTATGGGCTAACACGTGGCAAGAGATGCTTTGCTAAACAAGCGCACTTAAAGCTAGTTTAAAAAAACATATTAGTGTCCCAACTAACAAAATTGTTGTACATATTTGCGTAGCGCGTATGAAAGAAAAAACAAAAAGCGTTCACTAGGAATTATAATCTTTCTATAAAAATGACAAAATAATTAAATGAAAATTCGTGAAAAATTCGTGAAAAACGATGAAATTCCGTCGCAAAGAAGCTCAACGATTTAAAGCATTTGAATACTCCAAACGTGCACGGCAGACCTTTTTATCAGGTTTTAGTACCTGTGAAAAATAAAACAACCCTTTATCAACTACCTGAAAGCATCAAATTCCATATATTACAGTGCTCTTATGTATCAGGTGGTTAGTAAATATCAAACTTAAAAGAGCAATTCGGTAACTAACTATCTATCTCTCTATCCAAGCTTAGTCAGTCTTTTACGTGAAATACTTAAAGTATAAATTACGGCTCGAAATAAAATGGAAAATTGGAAAATTCTTTCTTATACCGTATGCTTTTATGGCAAAATAAATGAAACTAATTATAATATCGATTAAAACGAATTGTCATTATGCCTGCTACGCATATTACAATTTTTATCTTGTTGGATTTAAGGCATTGATCAATAAGGCTACCAAATATACAAGCATATAGGATACATGTGGATAAGGTCCAAACATGAGCCCGGTGAAATTTACACTTTAAGATTCGATCTGGAAACTCTTTGCCATTCGGTAGTGCCCAGAATTATATCTTTCGTAATTTTGCTCCAACAGACCCCCAGAATTTGGTCAGTGCTTATTGTCTGTTGAAAGAAAATATCGCACAATTTATGCTACCATTGCGGCGACCTCACAAACATGCACGTGGAGGATTTGGAGTCTAGAACCCCTTAAATAAACAAACGGGAGTTTTTTGAGAAAAATAAGGCCAAAAACAAAAAGTTTTCCTCAAAAGAAGCGACTAGAAACCGTGAAATAATGAAGTTCTTACAATATTTTAAAAATACTAATTTTTCAGCAAATTTTGACCCAAAAAAGCTCGATTTTTGACCACTTCCATAATCTGCTGACACGGCTCTTCAGACAGGCGCGGATCCAAGAAGCCGAGGGGGGGCGGCCGCAACTCAAAGCCTTATTTTAAAATTTGTTGAGCAGCAGATCGTCGGTATGCGCCCAAAATTTAGCTAAAAGCACAAAAACGTCAAGAATTTTCTGCCGATACAGCATTATTTTTCGTTTTAGTGATTCAGCATCGTGTTTAGAATCTTAAAGCAGCTTAGCTATTCCAGTGCTTCACACCAATTCCATGATTAAATACACTATTAGCAGAAGGGGCGCTTTAATGCCCCTTTTGCTAGATTAATCTTTTTTTCAGCGAATGGGTCGCTTCTGGCCCAATTTTCAAAAAAGATAGATGAACAACATGTATTTCTGATCATCATGCGCATCAAAAATCACAATTTCAGCTTGGCACATTTCTTTGATAAATTGACAATTAATCATGCCATTTTTCCTAATTTCATTGAAGTTTCTGCTTCATTTTCCCCTTCTTTGACAATTAGAGGGCATATTATTTTGCACAAAATGTAAATTGAAATTCATATCCGCATTGCAACCAAACACAGACGGTTTCATGGAGAATAAACCTTTAGAAATAGGGACATCTTAAATCGTATAAGCTTACTCGAAAGCCGTGTGTTTACTGCTTTGGTTGTGTCAAACTCATGTTGTTCACAGAGTTCATCTTGGGTTGATATTTTGGCACGCCGCTAGCTCGCCCTAATTAATTACTTTTGTTTTTTTTCAAAACCATCCGTTATTTCTTGTTAAATCATTTATAGCTGTTTCATTGAACCCCATGAGCCAAATTTAGGGAGTAACATTCAAGATGTCCTTCTGCAAATAGACAAAAACCCAAGATTTAGCATAATGCATAGGGTGTACTTGGGCTCCCGCATCTAAAAGAGCAATCCGTTGATTTTCTTAAAATTTTTCAGTAGGGCCAGCTAGAGCATAACCAAGGAATGCAAGAAATTCAATTGAAATTTAGATATTTAGTACGACGCACGTTTAAAACCCTTTTTATTACGGGATTCGGCTAGTTTACACTGTGGTACAAAGCGGTTTACAACTAACGACCGCGTATTAATAATTGGCTCAGACTAAATTTTGAAATTTTGATATACTAACTTAGACTAACTAACTTTTTTGCCCCGCGGCAAATTTGGAATCAGGACCCGGAATACCTCTTAGATGGAAATACAAAGAGCATTTAATTGAACAGTAAAGACTTTTTCCACAGACACACAGGCAAACTCCAAATTAATATCATAGATTTATCAGTTGGAAGTCTAACCGCTGGTTGGACATCATAGGTAACGCATTAGTGTGTACCTGTAATATACTATGGTAGCTCCAATATACGAGTACGAGCCTCCCAGTGGCGGATCTAGGATTTTCCTAAGGCGAGGGCGGTATCCCAACTTTTCAAAAAAACAGTCAAAAATAGGTCCAAAAATTTGCCCTTAACGCGCGAAATAGCGTTTTTCTTGGTGTTTCACATTGTATACTTTTACATAAAATCACTTTTGAAGCAGTATTTTTTTCTTAAAATTCTAAAATTTCCGACAATTTTGTGCGAGAAGATCAGTAAATTTCTTTAACTTGAACAAAAATCTGGCGCTAAGCGCTAGAAAATTTGTGAAATTGAGGCGAATAGACATCTATAAGCATGATTTACCGGTTGGTTTCCTGTATTCATAGCATTCGATGCGAAACATCAGAATCTTTAAATTGAAAATAGAAGAAAACTATGCAAAAATAGCTGTCCTGCTGTTAAAATTGGTTTGAAACCTATATGAACAGAAAATGGCTTCCAGGTTGCCAAGAAAGTAAATAAATGTCATTAATAGGTATCAAAAGGTGGCCACTGGTTTCCCAAAATGAAATCTCGGGTTTTTCCAGGGTTTCCCGAATGATTTATAGACAATTTCCCGGTTTTAAATCATGCTTAAACGCACACTATATACGCAGAAGGACATGAAAAAGGATAAGGCACAAGCAACTTTTAATCAAACAAATGTAAATACTACATGAAACGTTTTGAAACAATCATAATTTCTTTTTCAATGATGCTAACGAGTTGTCGATAGCACTTCTCGATTGTAGTGTGGTAAAACAGGGTTTTCGATCTTTGGTAGTGTATTTCAGCTAATTTCTAGGTTTCTCACGCCAAAAATTACTAAAAATTGTCTCAAAACGGCGCGAAGCACCAAAAAATTTGAAAATCCTCCATTCTAAATGCACATTCTGTCATTTTAAAGATATATAGGACCAGTGGCGGATCAATGACTTTCCTGAGGGAGGGGGCTGAAAGAGGGCAGTATCACAACTTTTATAAAAACAGTCAAAAATAGGTCCAAAAATTCACTCTTAACGCGCAAAATAGCGTTTTTTTGGTGTTTTACATTGTATACTTTTACATAAAATCACTTGACGCAAATTATTCTTAAATTTTAAAATGTGTGACAATTTTGTGCGAAAAAATCATTAAATTTCTTTGACTTTGACAAAACTCTGGCGCGAAGCGCCGAAAAATTTGTGAAATTAAGGCGGATAGACGTCCAGAAGCATGATTTACTGCTTGATTTCCTGTTTTATAGCATTTGATGCGAAACATCAAAATTTTCAATTGAAAATAGAAGAAAACTATACAGAAATAGCTGTTAAAATGGATTTGAAACCTGTATGAACAGAAAATGGCATCTAGTTAGTGTTTTTTTGTACAAGGTCCGTTTGTATATATACAAAGATGGTCCTTAGAAGTCTTTGTTTATTTTGTACACAAAAATTTTTGGGTATGATATAGTACGGTAGTGACTTTAATGTAGTAAAAAAGAGTTGTTCGACCTTTTGTAATGTATTTTGGCTAATTCCTGGTTTTACGAGGGCAACAATAACCAAGAATCGTCTTAAAACGGCGCGGAGCGCCGAAAAATTCGACATTTTTCCTTTGGAAATGCTATTTCTGCTGATTTAAAGATATATAGGACACACAATTACTCATTTTATCGCGAAGCGCCGAAAATTTTTGCGAATTTCAGACCTTTTTTGCAGTTTTTGTCTCTCTATAAATCTTTGTACATCTACAAAGGCGATCCCGAAAAGTCTTTGTACATCGGAAAAATCTTTGACGATTACAAAAAAAGTGTTTCCATGTCGCCAAGAAGGTAAAAAATGTCATTAATAGGTGAAAAATTTGAGAAGTTATGGTCACTGAAGGCCAAAAATCATTGCAAATTGCTGATCCATTCTTTATCTCGCTCCGCCCCCTTAAATCCGCCCCTGTATAGGACAAACAATTACTCCTTTCGGCGCAAAGCACCAAATGTTTTTTAGAATTGTACACATTTTTACAATTTTTGTCTTCCCAAAAATCTTTGTACATTTTGTACACAGAAATTTTTGGGTACTATAATACGGAAGAGTAGCGATTTTAGTGTGGTAAAAAGAGAGTTCTTTGACTTTTTATAGTGTAGTTTAGCTAATTTCTGGGTCTCTTAGGGCAAAAATCACTAAGAATTGTCTTCAAACGGCTTCAAAGCGCTGAAAAATTTGGCATTTCTCCTTTCGAAATGCAATCTGTGCCATTATAAAGATATATAGAACACACAATTACTCATTTCGGCGCTAAGCGCCGAAAATTTTTGTGAATTTCTGACCTTTTTTGCAATTTCAGCCTTCCCAAAAATCTTTGTAAAAGAACAAAGACGGTGACGAAAAGTCTTTGTACATCGGGAAATATCTTTGCCGAGTACAGAAAAAGCACCGTTGATCAAATGTCTTAACGAACGATAGTATAAATAGCCTCAAGCTATACCAAACAAAGAGAATACACAAATAGCAGTCAACGATGTGACAATGGGCGAGAAGAAAAACGGAAATAAATGCTACATGATAAAATATAAAAACACGTAAACTAGCATGATACTAAAAACGACAAAAAATGTAACATTGTACTATTAATTCAATATTTTTGGCCTCCGAAAACTAAGTTCAAACTAAATTTCTTGACGAAAATCTCGAATTTTGCTAGGATTCCTGGGTTTCCCGGTGCCAAAAAATCCCTGGGTTTTTCCGGGTTTCTCGGATTCTCGGGTGAGTGGCCACCCTGGTATCGGGTAGCGCTTAGCGCCGGAAAAATTTGAGAAATTATTGTCGCTGACGACCAAAATTCATTGCAAATCGCATATCCATTCTTTATCTCGCCAAATATTTTTGACCGATGGAGGCAGGAGGGCGGTTCCCCCCCCGTCCTGCTTAAATCTGCCCCTAGTGCCTCCCCCTACAGCTATAACGGGACAAATCTGGGAGGTGTGGTTTTTGAAAAAGATCAAAACTCAATGTAGCTTTGTTCTCGTTAACACACAAAACCGAGTTTGTAATGAGCGTGTAAAGTTTAGGCATAGAGCGAATTTCAGTGGTTTTTTTCTGCAACTTGTACACAATTCTCTGTAAACGCCTCATACTGTTTAATAGTAGAGAATTGTAGGAAATAGAATTTTCTAGATATACATCTCTTCGTCTTACGAATTTCGCATTAGTTCTTGAGAAGGGATTGTAAAGCGTATAAAAATCAGCAGGTTGAAAGACAGATTTTCGTTGCGTTTTTGTTTTCTTGATGTCTGCTAACAACTCAGGTAATGCTTCGGAAGAAATTTTTTCTAATAGAACTGTACTACGGCTCATGGGATACTCTTTGCTCACCAGCAAACATTTTTACACCGAATACGGAGTTTGATCCAGGGGTTTAAACTTTAGACTCTAGTGCATAGTGTCAAAAACGGGTTTTGTCTCAAGATTCCTCGCCAACTTCTTCGGCTAAAAGTCGGGACAAGTTATAATAAAATAAAAAAGAGTACATTTTAAGGGCTACACGACAGAGCAAATTGTATTTAAAAAACCACAATGTTGAGCTATTTCTGGAGGTGTAAAGCTTGAAATCAGAGGTGTAATATATGCAAAAAAACGCATTTTGTTGCTCTTTTTTTGATTTATCAATATTTTAAATAGGATGAGGAAGTAAACTTTTCCATACGAATTTACTACGGTCTAAGGGCTACAAGCTGCCATAAGTTAAATTTCTCTCGGGAGTCAGGTTCAGATTTTTAAAGTTAACAATGCGGCGGATGGTGGGAAAATACATGTTGTCTATTGTCGAACACAAAAAAAGTACTTTCTAAGGAGTATACGTAACAGCAAATAACGTTTATTTACATTAATATTAAGCTGTTTCGGGAGGTGTAAATTCAAAAATTGATTGCATTTCATGTGTTTTCTCGTTTTTTTCTGCCAAATTCTTCGGACGATGAGTCTGGACAGGATCTCGAGTTTAAAAACTACCAGAAATCAAACGTTATACGCCAGTTTGACGCGTTTGTTTACACTCAATAGTGGTGTAAAACGGTTAACATCTAATATTTATTTGTCTTTAAACCATTGTGGAGACTCAATTTTTTCATAAATGTTGACCGTCATATCAGAGTATCATCAGACTTACGAATCCGACTTTAATCTTCTTTACACTCGGTGGCGCTATTAGATTTACACTGCAAATCAATCTTAGTTGTAGAGCCTTGTGGAAGCTTAATTTTTTCAAAATGTTCTACGTAACGACTGTTCTACGTCACGACAGAAGTACAAATCTGACGGTAAGTTTTCTATACATATAATAGTAGTGTGGACTTTGCACTATTTATTTATTGTGAATGCGTTAAGTTTACACTACACATTAATCTTACTTCCATTGGGTTGCAAAACGTAATTTTTTCTAAATATGTTCTGTATGATCAGGATTACGAATCTGGCTGTATCTTTTCTTTACACCTAGTAGTCGTGTTAAGTATACACTGAAAATCGACTTCATTTTCAGAGTATTCCAGAAGGTTAATCTTTTAAAATGTATCGTTTAACGTAAGGATTACGAATATATTTGAATACAGTTCATGCTGAAAACCTTCGATCTTTGTGGATAAGTTAAGGTCGTCTTGTCTAAAAAGAATAATGCAGATATTCAGAACAATATTTTTTCGCGTTCTTGGACTGCTTTCATTATTGTGGCATGTTACCGTATGGGTTTACTGACTGATTTCCTCAAATGATGCTAATTAAAAGTAGGGAGCTAGCAAAGCATATGCCTTGGTGGAACAAAAAGACGAATATACTTGGGACTCAAGGATTGAGGAAGTAAAAGGAGAGGACTAAGAAGAAGTTACCCATGTATACGCCCAAATACGCAAAATCTGTTAAAAGTTAGACTTTCTCTAAGCAACGCAGAAAATCGAAGTATATTCAGCGGCCTCTGAAAAAGTGTACACATGAAAGAATAACTTCCAGTGCTTCACATAAGAGTGTATTAACATAATCTAAAATGTTTACTTTTTGTTAATCGCTTCCTAGTTGCAACACTGACTTGCTTCTCATCGTCAAAAAGAAAGAAAATTAACTGCAATTGTATTTAAATGTGTTGAGCATTAGAGCATTAGAGCAAGGAAACCTGGCTTCAATGGATTAGTGCACTCAATTGTTTGGCATGCAAGTGTATCTATATGTAGTCTTTTTCACGTAAGCTTATGCCTTTCCTTTTTCTCCAAACCAACAATTTCTTTGTCTTGATTGCATCGATGTTTGCTATTTCATTCAAATGACTTGCAAAGTCGCATTTTTCTCCATCTTATTTTCCATAGCTACTGCCAAGGGCGAATTTCAGGGGGTTGACGAGTTAGTTGATGACATAAAAAATGGATATGCATTTTGATGATTTTTGCCCACAGTGAGCACAAGTTCTCGAAATTTCCATCGCTCCGCGAAGAACAAAACCAATTAATGACCTATATTTTACTTTTGTGGCGACCTAATAGTTATTTTTTCTTACGGATCAGGTTCTAGAACAATTTTAAGGGCAGAAACAGCTATTACGCATATATTTCTATTATTTTCAAGCATAACTTTTAAAATTTTTTCCTTCTTCGTCAAGACACGGGAAATCTAGCAGTAAATCAGGATTCTAAACATCCTTCTGCCTAATTTTCTCAATTTTTCCAGCGTTACGCAACGGATTTTCGCTAAATTCAAGGAAATATAATAATCTTTTCGAACAAAATTGCCAAAAATTTCGAAATTTTTTGAAAAAAATGTTTCGTATGTAGACAATGTGACACGCCGGAAAACGTTATTCAAGATAATAAAGGTCAAAGATAATAAAAATAAAGTAATTTCTTAGGAGTACACGAACACGTCACAGCAAATTGCGTTAATTCATATCGATATTTTACTTTTTTGGGTGGTGTTAAGTCAAACATCGGGGGTTTCAAACGTATTTCTGTCTCGTTTTTTTCTGCCAACTTCTGCGCCTATGAATCTGGATATGATCATAAGTCTATAAATGTTCAAGGGGTTAAACGTCATGCATCAATTAGGCGCATTTGTTTACACTAGCAGTAGTATAAAGTGCTTGCCATCAACTATTAATTTGTCTTCAGACCATTGTGAAAAGTTAATTTTTCCGAAAGTATTGATCGTCGTACCAGAGTAATAAAAGAATTACGAATCCGACTCAAATCTTCTTTACACTCAGTGGTAGTGCAGAAATTACACTGAAAATTAACTAAAGCTCTGGAGCGTTGCAAAAGCTCATTTTTCTAAAATGTTCTTTGTAACATTAGAATTGCGAATCTGACTGTTAGTTTTCTCTTCACCCCGCAGTTTAGTGAAGTTTATACCATTCAATTATTGTTGATGTGTAAAAATTTCACTACAAATATATTTTACTTCCAAAGCATTGCAAAATGTAATTCTTCAAAATATGTTCCATTGAGCCAGGATTACGAATCTGACTTCATGCCTTCTTACGCTTTGTACTTATGCTAGATTAACACTGAAAATTACTTTTAGTTCTAAAGCGTTGCAAAAGCTTATTTTTTCCGAAATGTTGCATTTAACACCAGGGTTACGAATCTAATGTAAGTGTATTTTACACTCAGTAGTTGGGTAAAGTTTACTCTGAAAATATTCGATCTGTTCTAATAAGATCAAAGGTAAATATGCTTTAAATATAATACTGATGTTCAGAACAATATTGTTTTCCGCGTTCTTGGACTGCTGTCATTATTGTGGCATGTTACTGTATGTGTTTACAGACTGATTTACTCTAATTGTGCTAATTAAAAGTAGGGTACTAGCGGAGAAAAATGCTCCGATAAAATAATAAGGACGAATGTGCATTGAAATGTGGATTATTATACAAATAAAAGAAGGGGACTAGCAAAAAGTAACCTGTGCGCTCAAAAAATCATACGAATCTGCTAAAAATCAGATTTCTCTAAGCAACACAAACAACGAGTATTTGCGGCCTCTGAAAAAAGAAGGCGTCCTCTCAAAGTACTTTTCATTGGTGTTTGGTGGAGAGCTTTCAAAGAAACCTTGGCCTTTGTAAAGTAGCCGATTTAGCTTGAGATCAACATCACATTTTCATGACAATATTTAATCAATATACAGTTAAAAGGCTCAATATGTGAATTAATAAGGTCTAAAATAGTGGACGAGATTAAGAATGGATATGTAATTTGCAATGATTCTTGGCCGTCAGTGATAATAATTTCTCAATTTATTCCGGCGCTTGTCGCCGGATAATACCTATTATTGATCTTTATTTACTTTCTTGGCAACCTTTAAGTCAATTGTTTGCTTATGGAATAGGTTTTAAAACCATTTCAAGAGCAGAAACGGCTATTTCAGCATATATTTCTTTTCTTTTATTTTCACGCATAAATTTTAAAAGTTTTTGACGTTCCACATCTAAAAATACATAATCGAGCGGTAGATCAAGCTTCTACACATCTTTCCACCCAATTTTCTTAAATTTTCTGATGCTCCTCGCATAATTTTCGCTAGACTTAAAGAAACTTAATGATTTTTTGCACAGAATGTCCAAGATTAAAATATTTTTCATAAAAAATGTTGCGTCAAAAGTAACTTTGAAAAAGTTATTAGATAAGTCCTCTTTGAGAAAATCCGAGATCCGCCACATTGTCACGTCTGCAAACTCCTCCGGTTGGGCGTCGCTGGGAAATCGATCACTTAGAAAAGTACCATGTTTTAAAGGCTACACAATACGGAGTTGGTTTTAAAGTTTATACTCTGTTGATGGGCAAAAAACGTCTTTTTTGCCTTTTACTTGTCAACTTCTCTGGTTATAAATAAGGCCGTGTAAAGTAATTTAGAAATAACGTATTTCATTAACTCAACACAGTTAGATCCGAAGGTGTAAAGTGTCTGGAATAAAAAAACAAGTTTTTAGCTCGTTTTTGTGCGTATACTTATCCGGTAATGAATCAGGTCGCGACAACCTTTATAAAAGTAAAGTACTTTCCAAGAGCTACACGACACACTTGGTAGCTAATCAACCCTGTAGTAAAAAAACGCTCTTGCCTGGATTTTGTCTGCCAGCCTTTGCCGATATGAGTCAGGATCACACCAGGGCGTGGGGGTTGTGGGGGTATGCAACCTCCCCGACAAACCAAAATACCCACCCCGGAAACCAAAATACCCCCGAATTCAATTTTCAGAATCTGTTTTTGTTTTTTCGCAATTTTTTGATGCGAATTGATAGTGCTCGATGATAAACGTTGAAAAATTGTGTTTTTTCGCCATACCACCATTTTTAAGGCTATTTTTTGATATTTGAAAAATATTGCACCCCCAGAATTTCGGTGCCGCCCACCTTTGGTCAGGATGTTCGACTCCCACCCAATCATTTTATTGCGAGCCAAAAACGTAAACATTAGCTAATGTACTGTTCAAAAATGCATTTAGCTTAAAATCATTAGGCTTTAGCGTTCGACAAACAACCAACGCACGTCAATTCCGATCCATTGCTTCTTTTCGTGCGAAAAAGACGGTTTATCCAATTCATATACGCAGGCACGAAAGCGTAGTACGTATAATACAAATATAGACCGTAGTATTTGTGGTAAAATTCACTGTAGATTACTCCGTTGATAACGCCGAGCAGAACATAAGGCCCGGAATTGTTAAATTTGCAGGCGTTTGGTCCTCCGGAATCACCCTGCGTTGAAAATTAAATTCGTTTCGTAAGCTACTAGATTACATTAGGTGAAATTAGTTGGAGTAAAGGATTTTTATGGTTTTTAGTACCAAGAGCTTAAATTATGAATCTACGTATGCCTGCATTTTTGTTGCTTTTCCACAGTAGGTAACATTAGACTATTATATCCTTACACCCACTAGATGGTATATCCTTACACCCACATCACGCTGAAAACTACATTTATTAAGATTTTTCGCCATTTTTTCGTCACAATTTTCCAAATTTTTTAGTGCTTAGCGCCGCTTAGCATTGATTAATGCCATTTATTTCTCGACTTCTTCGGCAGTCTATGAGCTTAGTTTGGCTCCAAATAAGGTAGTTTTAAACGGCTCGAAGATTGTTTTCGTCTTATAAAGATTTTAGAGCTGAGGCGTACTGATTCGATCAATTTCCACCCGATTAGCGTTGTATTTAATCCAAATTATTATGATCATTATAATCACTGTTTTTCGTATAGGACAAAGATTTTGTGACTCGTACAAGATTTTAGGAGCGATCTTTGTACATCTTTGTACACAAAGCTTTGGCTGATTGGCCATTTTACGATAGAATAGAGTCTTTGTACAAAGACAACAGTGATTATCATTTAACATAATTATTTAATTAAAACCTATTATAATCATAATATTATCAGACTATAATCATTAATTGCAATTTAATCGAAATTATAGTATATTTCACGGAACTAAGTAAAGAGCGGACAACTTTCTAATCGACATAAATAAATTGCAAAGTACTATTCGAACTGACGCGAAGACCATGGTGCTACACATAATAGACATAAAGTTGTATTACTTACGCAAATTTGTGTTACCCTGCATACGTGGGAACCCTTAACCGTTTTGTAAGTAATGTCTTGTAATTTAAATTCCATGTTGCAGATTTCGTGAAACAGACTTTAGTTACTACATGGCTATTTATGCAAAAATTTTTCAATTTTTTTGGGCATCATGCTGAATACTTTGACAGAATCGCAAGAAATATGCACCTTTCATAAAAAACTTACCGAGAATTTAGAATTCTTCTGAACCTACCAGAAATGATTCCGGTGATAAGGAAATAATTGAAACGCCATTTTGTAAGCAAAAAACAAATTTTTGTTACATAATATTCATAATAACTTTAGAAGAACGAAGATTACACCGCTCTCTGTCAAGAAATTTAGAATTCGTCACTGAGCATAATGCACTTTATTTGTAGAATTCATCGGTATAATTCTCACTGATCAAAGTATTTTAACAATTTGTATGAAAACTGACTATGCAGTCACACTTTGCCGTAATCTTTACCGTCAAAATCAACCTAGCGCATGCGTAGTTTACTTGCAAAACTATTTAAAGTATCACATTGAATAGTCTAAAAAAGACTAAATTTATCGTGTTTAACACGCACATACGAAATCTTTCATTGCAAAATTCATCTTGAAAATTATCATTAAGACTGACAACACCAGATATAACGGATCAAGCGGGTGCTTCACTCCCACGTGCTTATCAGCGTAGATGCATAGCATGGCCGATGTGGGAGGGCGTGGGGTCAACCAATCTGGGGGGCGCAGGGTCAGAAATTGAGCTTTTCGAGCTAAAATAACATCAAAACCTGGGTGAAACCGCTGAAATTCCGTTGAAAGTCTATTATTAGACGGTTCTGGTCAGTTTGAGGCACTTTGAAGAAATTCGTCAAATTTCCTTTATCTTCGACCTTCATTCTGCCTAATTTTATCCCAAAAATTTTCCATTGTTCCATTCTGGGAGGAAATCAAGACCACACATGTACAGAATAAGAATTCTGAGAGGGAATCAAGCCCAAAAATTTTTTAAAGAGTGCCTTTTTTGGCCTGAAACGATGGATACAAGTCGAAAACACTGTTTTTTTGACGTTTTCGACAATGCTAGTTTTTTCTAGGGAAAAAACGTTTATAGAAAAAATATTGAAAAAATTTGGAAAAATTGAGTCAATTGAACAAAATAGAGTCAAAAATGTGTATGGCAAAACGAAAATTTGAGATTTTTGAGCCAAAAATTGACTAAAAACGAACAAAAAGGCATACTTTATACAGCTTTTACGAACATTAACAAGAAAATCGATAATTCTGGAGAGTCGCAGCCATTCTGCGGAGAGGGGGGGTCAGTTGCTATTCTGGGCGTTCAACCCCCTAAGAAAACGTCTGGTCCCCCTCAATGTGCATGTCTGCTTATCAGTACACATGGGCGTGGGAGTCTGCCTGGACCAGTCATTCACGTGGGAAGTTCGGGGGAGCTAGTCTAGAGCCCCTAGAATCGAAAAATGGGATATATTTCAGGTAAAATATGGCAAAATGGAGGCGAAAAACGGATAAAATTGAGAAGTTTCTTCAAAAGTGTTTAACGTTAATCAGAAACTGTGAAAGAACATCGTTTTAAAGCTATTTTTAGCCGTTTTACCAGTCTTCTAGGTCATTTTGGCACAAAAAAGCTCAGTTCCTGAGCCCTCTACCGGCTGACTTCTCCCCTCCCGCAGCCCCTAGATTTGTGGAATTTGAAATGCTATTTCTAGCAATTCCCTATCATCGGACTCCCAGAATTTCGCTGCTACACGTACATGCTTATCAGTAACTCAATCAGTAGATAGATTAAGGTTTTTTTCAGGATAGGTACTGATTTTGGTCAATGATTTGGATTTAAGTTCAGCATGTCTTAAAGTGATATTTTTTGACGAATTTATAATTATACGTACTAAGTCATGTATATAATCGATTACGATATATTTACAATCTTTTTTAGATGCAAACTTTAACTTCTATAAGTTAGCGGATCCGGTATTTCCGTGACACGGTTTAGGAATCCTCCAAACTTCTTGCAGATGATTCAAAATGGTACCAGAAAATCTATTGAGCGTAACACTGCATTTTCTCGCAAATTTCTTTAGGATAAGTTCATCATTGATACGAAAAAATTCAAAATTTCTAAGATTATTCTCATAAAATCCGTGCGTTTCTAGAATTTATGCGTTGTAGACTGTCAGGAAAATCAATAATGTCATTGAGCGCACTTACTAGCGCAATGCGCCCAAAAATTTAGGAAAACTGTCTTACAATGGTTGAAAACCTTCGAAAAATACAGTATCCTATCGTATTTATCTCGCCAACTATTTTGGGCTGCCGAATGCATCTCCCTTGAATCCGCCTTTAGGATCAACTTATTCATCAACAAAAATATTATCTTTATGAGTTAATTTTAATAACTCTCGTACTATAGACGTTCCATAGTAAATTTGGTTGGTTTGCCGTTGAACCAGTAAATTGGGCGGACCGAGTATTCGGGCTTCGGTGACAACGCATTTCAGCCTGTTTGCACGATCTGACATGTCAGCAGCCTCGAAAGGTGGTTTACCTTATTTGTATAAAAAACAAGGAGCAAGTCTTAGAATAAAAACAAATAAAAGAACAGAGAAACTGTCAAGTTCTTACAAAAATCCTCAAATAATAAAATCACTGAATTTAGGTGGACCTCTTCTTCTTCTTCAAATTTAAAAATTTTTATTTAAAATAAGGTACGCTAAAAACCCTTAGTAGTCTCGATTGAATTGATATTGTACTTCTGGTAAAATAGTTGACTTGGATTCCATAAATAATATTCAAGTTGTTGAAGCGCGACAATCTTATTCATTTTCTGTCGAATGAGCTACCTTATAAGCAATAATAGTAATAATAATTATGATGATAATAATGATAATAAAAATAAAAATAATTAATAATATAAATAATAATAATAATAATAATAATAATAATATAATAATAATAATAATAATAATAATAATAATAATAATAATAATATATATTAATAATAATAATAATAATATTAATAATAATAATAATAATAATATTAATAATAATAATAATATAATAATAATAATAATAATAATAATAATAATAATAATAATAATAATAATAATAATATTATTATTATTATTATATATTATTATTATTATTATTAGTAATAATAATAATAATAATAATACTTATAATCATGATAATAATAATAATAATAATCAATAATAATCATAATAATAATAATGATAATAATAATAATAATAATAATAATAATAATAATAATAATAATAATAATAATTATAATAATAATAATAATAATAATAATAATAATAATAATAATAATAATAATAATAATAATAATAATAATAATAATAATAATAATAATAATAATAATAATAATAATAATAATAATAATAAATAATAATAATAATAATAATAATAATGAATAATAATAATAATAATAATAATAATAATAATAATAATAATAATAATAATAATAATAATAATAATAATAATAATGATAATAATAATAATAATAATAATAATAATAATAATAATAATAATAATAATAATAATAATAATAATAATAATAATAATAATAATAATAATAATAATAATAATAATAATAATAATAATAATAATAATAATAATAATAATAATATGACGGAAATTCTGAAATTTCTTATGCTGATTCGCCTCAAAAATTCTAAATTATTCTTACTTCGGGTAAAGCCTAATCCGCAGGCATGACAAGTTGCGGCCTCCAGAAGCAACTCATATACTAATCCTACATTTGGTAAGCAAATGGGCGAAATAAAAGCACTGAACCTAATTTCTTCAGTAAATTTTATCAAGGCAATGTCGTATATCGTAGAAGTAATTTTGAAGCTATTGTGCCGATAAATACTTCTCGGAAACCTGACAATTGTATGTGGCGTAAAAACTCGTACATCTTGACCGCCAAAAACAAATTTGTATTGATCCAAGTGTAAAGACCTATTCAAGTATATTTATACAGGTATACGTAAATGCATCAGGGATAATGCATTCATATCGTGGAAATAAACTCAGTTTTCCTTTCCTATCCAATAAGAAAGTTTCCAATTTTAGTCGTTTCGGTATAAAATATTCTGATTTTTCGAAAGACAAACTAAAACCTGATGTCCAATGTGATTGGCACAGAGGTTGGTCAGAAAATCAGAAATTAGCATTCTCATAAGGGATAGTGCCCGAGTATTCGATAAGCGGCCAGAATTATTCTAGAGAATCCTAACTATGTATATAAGATTTATAATAATTTATTATACTCGTACGTCTGGCCATCCTTGATCCTTTGAAAGGTTTAAATTCTAAATTGAATTTAATTTAGCGCTTTAAATTTTAGACTATTCATTCCCCTGACTATTCTTTGAACTATTATTAATCTTAAATCCTTAATTGATAATTTAAAATATTCAGAAGCCCTAGATACCAAAAATATTGATCTTTTAGGCTTATATAAGAAAAATTTCATTTATTTATTCTTCTCGCTTCTGGCGAAGCTTCAAGCAATTTTTAAACCTCGGCTTAAAAAGTATAAATGATTACCAAAGTTAAAATGGGCTGCAACAATCGATAAATCAAGCTGGGTAGGTTTTGTTCCATTCACAAATAATTTCTGGCATAATCTTGTAGAAGAAAAAACTTCAAAATTCGGTTTTATTACAGATATTTTATTAAGCTAGTGGGAAACTGGAAAATTTGACGTCGACGGACAAGAAATGATGGCCTTAAGACCATCTTTAAGGGTGACTGCTGTGCTGACTTCGGCAAATAGCTGCTAATCTAGAAATTTCAAGTTATCAAAGGACCGTACAAATTTACTGTTTTAAGAATCCTGTATTTTTTTTAAAAATTTCGTTTTTGATGTTCTCAAAAAATGTTGAGAGAAATCGTAAATCAGTTGTTTTTGACGCGTATTTTAAAACCTAAAATAGCATTGTTATAAATTTGAACCTTCTAAGCAAATTCCCCGCCACCGCTTTTTAGAAGGACGAAATAAAGATAAAGTGATCAAATTTCAGGTATGAATGTAAACAATCTTTATTGACTCTGCACAAAAAATAAAGACAATAAGTTACAAGCTATAAGTATGTAAAGTCTCGTTACTGCAGCTATTATGGATCGGCTAAAAACGGTAGCGGGGAAATTGTTCAAAAGGTCCATAATTTTTCCGATTTCGACATCCACCAACCCAGAGTTTGCATACCGTGCATTTATGGTGACCGACCATGCATGGGCTCACGGCCAGCAGCCGAATTTTGGGGTGGTCTGGGTGGTGTAAAATTGGCCAAAATCCCATTTTTTGAAGGATACGGCACGAAGTGTGGAATTATCTTTTAAGGATTTTCTCGAGAAAACTGACGAGACTATTTACTACTCCGAGGATCAGCGTAAGAGCCTGAAGACTACGTTTTTAGCGTGAATAAGGACTGTATAGACTGCCATAAATGATGGAATAAATAAATTTCGAAATAGTGAAATTACGATATGTGTACCATGTCTGAAAATCCTTAGATGATTCATGTCCGGTTATAATATCGCAAACTATCTTTAGACAACAGATGTGAGATGAAAAAAGAACTCAATTTTTGACGAAAGACAAACCATAAGTGTAATTTCGAAGATTTTTCAAAGAAAAAGTTTTTAAAGAATTGGTGATCAGAGCAAAAGCTGCAATTCGATGACGACTCTGATGTAACCAATACATTCATATAAAAAAGCGTAAAATAAGATATGTTTTTGAAAAACTTAATTCAGACGGGTGTCAGTGGAATAACCTTTAAGTTCAAAAAGGATAATAGTTCGCAAACCCTCTTGCAATTAGAAAATTTGGATTCCTCTTAAAATTCAGTTTTCAACGCTAACATTTCAATGCCTATGAACCTAAAAAATTAGCTGGTTTGCAGCAGTCGTCGTGTTACTAAATTTCGTGTTATGAATTAAGAAGTCTCTACAAATACGTTGTAGAGTTAAAACAATCATTAGGCCTGTTAAGTATACGAGGAGTGCTCTAGGGTGAGTATCCGTAATTTAAACCTTAAGCCCGTAGAATAGATATTATACTGATTCATTGTTATTTAAGGGCAAATGCGAGCCTAATTCAGCGAGCGGGTAGTTAAGCGGTTTAAATTTTTATATCGACTACTTAAATTTTAAATTTTGACCGCTAGGAGGCTACGTATGTAAGACGGCTCGTATTCAGAATTTGGGCAAGGCTTGACCCAACTCAAATTAGCTTTAAGTCTCGAAAACTTCATCGGGATATCTCACAAAAATCGCATTTTTCTACGTTTTCATGACATGACTCTATCCACTGAGATGTAAAATCCCTTCTTACAAAAAAATGTTTTTTCACTTGAGAAACTGAAAAAATTGTCCTTAAATGATCGCGCTATGAGCTAAATTTCAGGAAACATACTAAAAGTATACAGTGTCTCCCTAGCTCGCTTAATCATAGCGTGTATAGTTTTATAACATAGGCGAGGTGCTCCCTGGCCCAAAATCGAGGGAGTGTCACGGCTTGGTAACAAAAAGGGGAGGGACTCGTCTAAAATAAATATGTTCCGGGTTTCAGCTATTTAATTCTTAGTTCAACTCTTGCTTTATTATTTATAGAAGAACAAATCAGGATAATGTGCGTTTACGAAGCGTGTTGTACAATATTCAGAATTGTTATCTCGATATTACGGATTCTGCTCTCTTGAAGCGATATGATGTCCCTTTATTCCGTTCGTTCTGTGGTCATTCTCAAATATCGCTGCTCTCGATTTTATTTTAATTATTGCTGGTTTCTTTTAACTCGGCTTTTGATCTCGGTGCAGAGTTGCTCGGGTTCTCGCTGTCTGACTGTTCGTCGAGGTGTCTGATTGATTGTACGACCTTAAGTGACTGAGTACCTCGATAATTTAAGTTTTATTCACTCCATGACATGCTATTTTTAGTCGCTTTATTTTCAGCTCAAGCGATTGTTCATCTGATTAACGAGTCAATTAGTGTGTATAATTCTTGTAAATCACAAGAGAAATTGTAAATTTTTAAATTCTTACCCATTAGTTTATGCATAGAATGATGGTTAGGGAGTGCCCTTCCCCATTGAGTCTGAGATATTTAACGATGTATAGTAGAACTATACATTTTGTAAAGTTTACAAACATTGTTGGTCAGATTTTTCGAGCTGTTTGCGCATACCAGTACTTACTCTCAACATTTATTGACTTTTAGAGTCAAGAAACTTAGTTTTCCACAAAGTTATTGTGCATCCTACAACGTAGCAATTTTCCAGGGCTGTCTTTTTACTCGTACATTATACCTACTATATTATGTATCCATAGCTGTGTAAAATTAGTACCTGAGTATTACTACCTCACACAGATGTTTAAATCACAAATAGACAAAAGAACATTATAAATAATAAGCTTAAGCTGGGCAAATATGCAAATTTTCTGAATGTTATGCTTATCCAATGAAAGAAATACATTGAATTAGATATGATTGGCCCAGGAACTTTCTGGCAGGTTTAAAAGCATGATGGCATTTAGTTTTATTGAATTACATACAAAAATCAATGGAAAATTATAGGGATAAAGTTTATATGGAAAGCCAACATGCCTAGAGCATGCATTATGAGTTTGTCTGTCAGTAACATTTTGATCAGTCATGTATGAATCTGTAGAAACAATCCTAGCACTGCCTTATTTGTTCACGACTTGACTCAATTCGAACCAGTTAGGTGGCAGCTTTCACCGGCTACTACTTGCTGTACATGCATGGCTACCTTATTACATATGTGAACCAGCTACACCAATGCCGGATTGCCAACTTGGTTCATAGATCTTGAAGGTAAATTTTCCGCTTGTATACTTGAGCAATGACAAAGATTTAATGGATATGATGTCAACCATAGGTGAGCGGCACCTAAATTCTGAGAGGGGTTTTCAAAGGTCGAAAATGGTCTTAAAATGGTGGTATAACAAAAAAACACCCATTTTCAAGCTTTCTCATCGAGCACTATCTATTGGTATCAAAAAATCACGAACAAAACAAAAAATTTCAAAAATTGAATTCTAGGAAGGGGTATTCTGGTTTCTGGGGTGGAGTATTTGAGTTTTTGTGGAAGGTTGCATTTCATGTTTATTTTTCTGATGATAATTCTGAATTGATCAAATTTTTTAAATTGTTGCAATATTCACTTCAGTCTTAGATAATTAAATAATTTTAAAACGAGACAAACAGAAGTCTAGGCATACTTTAATGTAACTAAGCTCATTTCTATTATATAAATATTACATCGAGTATTTCAATGGAAGTAAATTTTATCCTATTTTCAATAATGTTTTAGTTTCTTGAAAGGCGAACATGCTATGAAACCTCCTGCCAGAAAGTTGCTGCCCAATCATCTCTGATTCAATGTATTTCTTCTATTGCATAAGAACAACATTTAAAAAACTTGTATCTTCGCCAGCCTAAGCTTATTATTCATAATATTCTTTTGTTGATTTGAACATTTAGAGTCAGCATTGCCTGTAAGAATCGCCTTGTTATAATATAGATTTCAGAAGATAGCAAAAAAGTAAAATAATTTTTTTATTTTGCCGCCGCCAAAAATAAATATTATTTATTAAAATTTTTTAATGTTAATTTCAAATTCAAAATCATTTTCAATATTTAAAATATCTTTTACGATTTTATAGTAAAAAAAAAAATAAGATCTTAATATAAAAGTTTCAAATTTCATATAAAATATGATTCATATTTTCCAAGAAATTTAACAACACTTTTCTTATTTTAAATTTTTTAAATACAGTAATACTTGAATGGACTACGAAAAAAGTATATTAAAAAAAGTTTGTTTTGTTGGATCATCCCCACAGAATACAGCAGTAAATAAAATAAAATATGAATTTTTTGGCACTAGCAACATTTTGTGCTTTTTTAGCCATAGAGCGGTCATAATAATACCGAATCCTTATTTTCAATACATGCTTCAATTTGCTCCGCTTCGTAAAAACGGTATATGTGATGGATAGTTATTGACCACTTTGACAAACGTGAAATTAACTCACGCGCCCCAAATTTCAAAAATTATTTGGGCTATAAAAAATTTAACGTTTCGATCTATAACTCCAGAATGGTGAAACATTGTGCAACTGCATATAACACAAAGCTAGCCATCTATGTACCGCTTGCAAAGATCATGCTTATACCTTGTTGACCATTTCGACAAATGGTAATTGAACCTCAATTCAATAAAAGCCGAAAAAATCATACATGTGTGGTACAAAATAACTTTCTGAGCAAAAATTCGAAAAATAAAATTCATCTTGCGGTTACATACACCAAATACGGGTTTGCAACTATTTGTTTGCCTACTAAAAACTATCCACATAGGCAAGTTTGATATTTATTGACCATTGTGGACTACGGCTCCACATTGTGTTTCAAAAAATTTTCGGCTCCTTGTAACCCAAGAATTAGACACATTTTTTGGGCGCATTACACCACAGTCTATACCATATATATCCCTACTGTATTAATAAAAAAATCATTCGCATATTCCACGTAATTTCAGTTTATCGTTATATTTCACAAGTGTGAACTTAACTCTAATTGGTCAAACCAAAAATGCATGCTTGTTTCAAATGTTTTATTTTATATTTCCAACGAGGAAGTAAAATCTAATATAGACCATAATATCACGGTTCGCACTACTCCATTTGCCTAATACATGCAAAATTATTTACATATATGTTGGATTATATTTATTTATTATTTGAACTCGTAGAAAATCCCAAACATAAAGGAATAATTTTCATATCGTTCAAAATTCAATTGTCAAAACATTCTGAATGAATTAATGAGTTCTTCAACGGGCCACCTGCTCATCATCTAGATTTGGCCTGGTTGAGAAAAATCTCCCGAGCAGTCATTTCACGTAGCCTCAGTTGGGACAATTGCTCTTCTTTTTTCGCATTTCCGCGACGAAAATCCTGCAATTTGCTGCCATGATAAAAACTTCAGTGATTGCTTGAATTCGGGTAATCTTCGCATTTCAGTTGTCAATTCCCCTTTGATCGCACCTTCGTCGAGCCTCTAATCCCGGTCATCATTTCTTTATGAAAATATTGGCGCTCGTTTTTTGTGACTGCTTTCACAAGATCTTTTTTGCCTTAAAGCCCAGCCAGTTGGTAATCTTTTGATTGAATCATCATCTGCATACATCTCCCAGAATTGCTGCAAAACTTCATTTAGGATCACGGAAGCCGAGGCATTAGCTGCCGATTTTCTATTTTTTTCTTGTTTCTTCATCCTAGAAGAGCCAATGACAAGGACTAGTCAACAGCAACATTTGTGCCAGTTTTACCAGAAGAAGACAGCTCACCAAGATCTTTGCAACCGTTTACTTGTACTGTTCCTGGTTGCGTGAAATCATTTCGAAGACATGACGGATCCTCTTGAAAATCACGATGGTAGATAGCAAATCGCCAGTTTTAGCCTGAGCGACTGACATTGCGTGATGCAGCTATTACAACGTACAAGAAACAAATAGAAAATCGGCAGCTAATGCCTCGGCCTCCAAGTCGAAATGAAGTTTTGCAGCAATTCTGGGAGATGTATGCAGATGATGATTCAATCCAAAGATTACCAACTGGCTGGGCTTTAAGGCGCAAAGATCTTAGCAAAGCAGTCACAGAAAACCAGCGCCAATATTTTCGCTAAAAAATTTGATGATGGGATTAAGACTCGAAGAAAGTGCGATCCAAGGGAGACTGCAACTGAAATGCGAAGATTGCCCCTGACTCAAGCAATCTGAGTTTTTACTCGTGGCAGCAAATTGCAGGACTTTGAGTCGCGGGAAGCACGAAACAGGAAGCAATTGTCCCAACTGAAACTGATGAAGGTGACTGCTCAGAAGATTTTTTCCAACCAGACCCAAATCTAGATGACGAGGCAGATGACGTTGAAGACACATTGATTCATCCAGAATGATTAGACAATTGAATTTTGACGATATAAAACATATTCCTATAAGTTATGATTTTCTACAGGTAAAAATAATAAATAAATATAATCCAACATATATGTATGAATTTTTTGCATGCAATTAGCAAATAGATAGTGCGAACCCTGGGGTAGTATGGTCACCAGATAGATTTTACTTCTCGTTAGAAATAGAAAATAAAATTATTTGCAAACAAAAGCATGCATTTTTTCAGTTTGACCACTTAGGTTAAGTTCAAACTTGTGAAATATGGCTGATAGATAGGTAGTGGAATATGCAGATGATTTTTTTTGTGTACAATTAGGGACATACAGGCGGTAGAGACTGGTGTAATGCGCTTAAAAAATGTGTCCTAATCCTTGAGTTACAGAGCCGAAAAGAGAAAATTTTTTGAAGCACCAATGTGTGACTTTCTGATTTTGACCAATGGACATAAGTTTACGTTGTCCACAAACGGTCAATAAATATCAAACATATGCTGATGGATTTTAGCATATGATTAGGCAAATAGATAGTGCAACTCAGTGGTGTAATGTAGCCACAAGATGAATTTTATTTTTTGAATTACAGCTCAAAAGGAAAGTTATTTGTACCACACATGTATGATTTTTTCGACTTTGACCAATTGAGTTCAATTACCGTTTGCCAGAAATGGTCAACAACCACTAAAGGTATACGCATGATCTTTTGCAAGCACTTCGGCACATAGATGGTACAAGCTCTGGTATAATGCATTCGCACAATGTTTTACAGTTCTGGAGTTAAAGATCGAAACGTTAAATTTTTTATAGCACAAATGTATCATTTTTGAAATTTGAACACATGAGTTAATTTCACGTTCGCTCAAAAGTGGTCAATAACTATCCATCACATACCCTACATTGTTTACACAGACACGGGTACATAGGTGGCACATATTGTGGTGAAATAAGGCACGGATTCTTGTATGACCACTCTCACCAAGTGGCTAAAAAAGTAAAAATGTTGCAAGTGCAAAAATTCATGTTTTTGACCTTTTATTGACTGCTGTATCCCGTGGGATGATCCGGTAAACAAACTTTTTATACTTTTTGTAAAGTCCATTCAATCTTCTGTAATTTAAAAAAAAATTGCATCGAAAAATGTTAATTATTCTGGAAAATATCAATCAACATATGAAATTCGGCACATATTCCGATTTTTCACACTTTACACCCCTATAAGTCAGCAAAAAGTCATTTTCGTGTAAAACGGTTTTCAGATTCGGAATCAGCGTAAAAAGTTGTGTAATATATGTTAAAACAAAGAAAAATTATTTTTTGCTTATGCAAGTGTTCAAGGTGGTCCTTTACAGAAACTGACTCTTAAAGATTTGTGTAAGGTAGTGATACTCAGATACTAATTTAATGCAGCTATAGATACATAATATAGTAATCATAGTGTATATGCGAAAAGACAGCTCTGGCAAATTGCTTCGTTCTAGGATGCACAAAAACTTTGAGAAAAACTAAGTCCCTTTGCTCAAAAAGTCAATAAAGGTTGTAAATAAGTACTGGTTGCAAAGAGCTATAAAATCTGACCAAGAATGTCCGTAACTATGCAAAATGCATATTTCTTTTATATTATAAATATCTCAGAGCCACTGGAAGAGGCGCCCTCCCTAACCATTTCTTCAAAATTTTTAGTTGTGAATGATTAAAAAGCGAAAACATTGGTGGTTGAAAAGAGTAACAATTCAGTATTATGAGTAGAACATCTCAAACAAATGCATCAGTATAACGTCTTACTCATGCCACTGATCTTTAGAATGTCGATGTGTGCTTCTGCCTGATAACGGTTTTCTAAAAGTCTAGATAAGTAGGTACTAGCTTTTGGGGTAGTATTCACAAGAATCCCAAGCTGTACGGAGGAAAAAAATATTCGGATGTTTCCAAATTTCTTTCAAAGAATCTTAACTTAAAAAGTTTTATAAAGTCTCTGAAAAATTTTTTCAAACCTGATCAAAACAATTTTCCAAACTCAGCAAAAAAATTTTCTGAACTCTGCAAAATATTTTTCGAGTATCTACAAAAATCCTGCACGCAAGATCATTATCCAAACTCTGCAAAAAATTTCCAAACTTTGCAAAACAGAATCCAAACTCTGAAAACTTTTTCCAAACTCTGTAAAAAATTTTCCAAACTAAAACAGAAAATTTTCCAAATTTTACAAGAATTAAAGCTCTTAGATAAGCAATCATTAGTGCCGAGGCAAAAATATATTTCTTAATGTGTTCCTTCTGGGCAGAAATCATAAGAAATTAATGCTTGTCTGCACCTGTTCAATGCTTATGAATTAATATTATTCACACAGTGGAAGCTAGTTTTGCACAAAGTGGTGATCTTCACCTTATATTTCAA
>JAVLUZ010000154.1:20931895-20976895 GCA_036768485.1 Mermis nigrescens | reverse complement strand
AAGCAAGCGCAAAATATTCTACTTCTTTAGGCGTCTGACATGCATTAAAAATTAGATGGTTCATTAATTACTGATCAATTTGAAATTCTGAGAGAAGTGAACAATCAATATAGCGTTATTATGAAGGAATTTGGTACTAATAAAAATGCTATTAAATATTTGATGGACTGTGAGAATTACCTAAGTTAAATGAAGATAATAATAATTTAGAAGCTGAAATAAGTGAAGATGAAATTAAAATTGCTGTTAAAGGATTAAAGCTGGGAAAATCGCCAGGTAGTGATGGAATTTCTGCTGAATTTTACTTGATGTTTTTAGATGAAGTCATACCGATCTTATATAAAGTTTTTAATCGTATTTGTGTAATAGGTGAATTAACATCGTCAATGTATAAGGGAATAATTAGTCTAATATAAAGGAAAAGGTGATAGAGCTTCACTAAGTAATCAGCTATTACTTTATTGAATGTGATTATAAATTTTTTACAAAAATTTTGTATAATCAATAAAGGTAGTTTCGCCTAAATTAGTTAATTTTAATTAGATATATGCACTTCCATCGAGGAATATAAGAGATGAAATTTGTGCTGTATTTTCGTCTATATTAGCAGAGTAAATGGTGATAAATGTTCAGGTTTGATTTTATCAGTTGATCAGAAATCTGCCTTTGATGTAATAGAGTGGAATTGTTTGGAAAAAACCTTGAGTATTTTAATTTTCCATTAAGATTTCGTACTATCATAAATGCTATAAATAAAAAAGGGAAAGTTTGTTCATCAGGTTTGGTTAATGGTTTTTATCTCCTTGTTTCCAAATTGAAAGAGGGATAAAGTAGGGTTGTCCATTATCATCAATTTTATATGTATCAGTTGCAGAACTTTGTTGTAATAAAATTAGAAATAATCCTGATATATGCGGATTTTCATTAATAAATAATTAATTAAATTGAGTAATTATGCCGAGGATACTAATTTTAAACTAAAAGTGTTGCTTCTATACAAAAATTTTCGAAGAATACGACAAATTTAGTGAGGCTAGTAGGCCTCCTTAAATATAGAAAAGACACAAATTTTAATAATTTGTGAGAATCATAATGTTCCTAAAAGATTATAAAAAATATCTGGTTGATGAAATTAAAATTTATTGATTAATTTTAATAAGACAAGTTTTGCAGAAAATTCTAATTTTGAAAGTGTTGAAAGCGTTTTGCATAAGTTTGATGAAGTCAACACCGCATTGTGAATTTTCTTTAGAGTCTAAAGCAAATTTTATCTGATACATATTATTTTTCAAAAATGTGGTATATTGCAACATTCATTAGGCCACCAAATAAGGTCATCAAGTTAGCAAGTATAAAACACGGTTCAAAAGTTTTTATGGTATCCTGCACGTAAGCCAAAAATCAAACGTGAGATAATTCCGAATTCTGCGAAATCAGGAGGAATCGATATAGAAAATATAGGGAAAAAGTCGATGCTATGAGACTGATATTTTTATTTAAGTTACATAAGCTTGAAAATCAAATTTAATTTTGCGATGTTTTTATGCTAAAATTTATGCAATTGAGATTAATGGATTCAATGTGTTTGGAATTCCAAAATTTTACGCTTTATTTCAAAGTACTTTTATACGTGGAAGAAAAATATCATTTTTCATATAATCAGACTCATTTTAATTTAGAAGGTTCGGTTTAAGATTCGAACAAAATTTCAACAAAATTCATTTATTCAAATATTATTAAAAAATCTTTTGATTCAGCAATTCAAAAGCTTTTTAATTAAATGGAATGATTTTTTAGGATATGAAATTAATTTAGTTTCTTACTCTAAGCTGAATTTTCCGAGAAATTAAAGGATATCCTGAAGATATACATTTTTTGTTTTCTAAATAATGCATTACAAACTCGTGGCCGATTAAGTCGATGGAGAAATGTTACGTCTTCTTGTAAGTATTGTTTATTTATTAGGAGGAATTTAACTGAAACAAATGTTCATGCCTTATTAGATTGCACGAACGTCTTCGATAATTTTGGTTTTTAGATGCGAAATAATTTACAAGTTTGTGTGGAAAATAAAATTTTTTGGGTATATCATATCAGACAATTTATTAGAAAAATGTTTAAATATCCTTATACAATTAGCGCATACTTGTATTTGGGTGACAAGAAATGATCTAGAAAGAATGACAAATTAGTTGATATTTGGGGATATTTTGTTACAATAATAAAGAATTATTTTCACTGGTGGAAACGCATTCATCCTAATGATATTACAGCTAAAATTACAAGATTTGTTGCTCAATGAAATTTAAAAAATGCTATTTAGTAATTATTCTGTGCTTTACTAACCCTTGCAGCGTTTGTTGTATTACCGTATCTTATTAGTTTTGTTCGTAGGCTTATTAATTTTTGTACTAACTTTTCTTAACTTTATTGTTAAGCACCTTCTCTTCGTAAGCAAACCGATTTTCTCTAATAATAATAAAAAAACACACATACACACACAAACACACAAACACACACACACGCAGAGTTGGGAATTACCAATTTGTTTCGGAACAAGTTATTTCATAACCAAATCTCAATGTAGAACTCATTTTCTGGGCCCCCTTCCTTATGCTTCGTGCACTTATTGTCTTACTTTTCAACAATTATTTTGGCCAAGGGGCAGACCCCCCGCCATATTACGTAAATGCGGCCCTGCATATAAGTAAGATAGCAGGTTGCCAATATTTTGAGTTTTTCTCTAAAAGTTAAAATATTAAAGCCATCCATCATTTCGCATGTACACAGATGCACTTAATTCCAAAAACCGCGCAGTCTGCCGTCGAAGCAATGGGCGGCACTGATGGCCCAAATTGTGGAGGTTTCCATTGGACCAGTTGCGATCAGACTGGCTCCACAAACATGCTCCCCATCATCCAGAACCCATCCAAGCCATGGTTGAGAATAAAAGCGAGTCGGAAAACCGCCTACAATACGCTTCCGACGGTTTAGACTGATCGCTGGATCATCATCAGCTTCAGTATTGAATGCGGCCAGGCCGCATTGAGACGGCGTCGGTAGATTGTTGACAACGCGCGTAACAATTTTCGGTTCTATTGAGAACAACTTGAAGAGTCCTGTAATACACATGGGCATGGGGCGGGAGTCAGGCTGGATCATACATGGGCAGCAACCAAATTATAGGGCGGGGGAGGTCAGATACGACAAAATAGGAAAAATTTAAGTGAAATTTCAATTCTACGGGGTCTACCAATTTTTGGGGGTCCGCCGGATTTTGAGTGGTTCAGACCAGACGTGCATGGGAGGGTTTAGGGTTGGAGGGCTCGTGCAGAAAAAATCTCAAAACTTTTCGGGAAATTAGTGAAGCAGAATGATGGCCAAAAATTAATGATAATCGAAAAATTTCTCAAAAATGTACTCTAAATTGACCAGCAACTATGTAGAACTGGATAGTTTTAACAATGTTTTGTCGTTTATACTATAGTCGTTTCATTTTAACTTCGCGGTTTTTAAATTCTCCCGCTAGAATTGGGCATAAGAGTGTTTTAAAATTTGATACCAGTTATGCGGGATGTAGAATGTATACGATATTTCATATAACTCGATATATAGCAGAATATCATATGTACTGCATTAGGTTATAACTTTGTATACTAACCATTTCCAAAAGCTCATAGTTAAATGAAACGGACTATAGTGTTTGAGGTCATTTTGGCCCATGAAAGCTCAATTTTTGAGCCTTCCGACTAACTGACCCCCTCAGATTTGCCAGGATGTGTCTGTTCTGCGGTCCTGACTATACAAGCACGTGGGGGAGGTTTAGGGGTCCGAGACCTTTTCAGGCGTGGGGTTTGGGGTATGCTGCCTCCTTCCCAGAAACAAAATGCCCCTCCAGAAATCGAATTTTTGAAATTTTTCGCAATTTTTTTGATGCAATAATTTCGATATCGCCCAACATTGGTCAGACCCTAAAAACGGTAAAAATGGAAACTTTTGTGGGAACAATTAGGCAAAATGACTCCCGAACAAGCTCAATATTAATTTAAATAAACGCATTGTGCTGTGGCGTGTACCACTTAGCACGTACTTTATTTTTATTCTATTCGACTTATCCCCAGTTGTAACCGCACGTGGGCGTGAGGGGAGGATTTGGGATTATGCACTCCCTCCAAAAGGCCGAAGGCCCCCTTCCCTAGAAACCAAAAACCCGACCACCAGAATGCAATTTTTGAAATTTCTCTTATTTTCTGCAACTCATGCCAATGGATAGTGCTCGATGAGAAACGTTGAAAAATTGTGTTTTTTTACCATACCACCAGTTTAAAGACAATTTTTAATCTTTGAAATATCTTTCACACCCCTCTCAGAATTTAGATGCTGCCCACCTAGGCTTATAGTAACCAGACAGATGGGCAAAGGAAAAAGGAGAGAAGATTATTCTTCCACCATCATCGAATTCAGAAGTTTCAAAATCTGAAAATAATTCCCGATTGAGTGTGAACAATCGGTTTGGGCCAGTTTGTAGCCCTGGATTGACCGATCGAAAAGGGAAGCAAATGTGCTTTTCTACCCCATGAAAAATCCCTGATTTTAAAATTTACACGTCCAGAAGTAAATCAACGTTGAGTTTCTTTGACGCAGTTTGCTGCGACCTGTAGCCCTCTTGACGTACTTTTTTTCATTCAACTTGTCCCGACTTATAACCGGAGAAATTGGCGAAAATCTGAGACAAGGACCTGTTTTTGCACACCATTCACTACTTCGTATGCTTTAAATCTTTGAATCTAATTCCGTATCGAGTGTAAAGATGTTTGCTGGTAAACATAAATTAGCCCTTGAGACGTGGTACATTTCTATAAAAAAAATTTCTTGAGACTTATAATCAGATGTTTGCATACAGGAAGAAGACAAAAACGCCACCAAAATCTGTCTTTACACCCGCAGACTCTCGAAAACTAATGCGACTCAAAAAAAACAAAACATTACATTTTAGAAAATTTTATTTCGTTAGTACAATGGTATGCTAATGAAATAAATGAGGCCTTTACGCGGAGTTATTGTACGTACTGCATAGAGAATTTGTAAGTTTGTGTACATCTCTTATAAGTTAAAGCTAAAAACTTCCGCTCTTTACAGACCCGGTTACGATGAAAAAGACCATAGTAGATTTTTTGTTATCTTACTTTCGAAAAAACGGTTTCTGAGCCGCGTTATAGCGTTGGATGGGGAGACCCATGTTGGTGGTACCCGAAGTATATTATAGGGCGATGCTGCGCTACCTATGTAGGATTTCCAGCAATTTGATCAACATTTTTAGGCAAGCTCGACTAATTTTTTCTGATACCTTTACTTATTCTTAAAATTTCGGAAGTGTAGAACGCGCTTTCACAAAAAATAATAACATAGATTAAAAACTACTGAAACTGTCATTTTTAATCCATTTTATTCAATTCTTCAAAAACATTTGAACTTAATCTTACCTCCGTTTTCCGTAAAAAATGATTTGTTCATAATGAGGAATATACACATGCGCATTGAAAGTGCTGTGATCTAACTTTTGAGAATGGAATAACGGGAAATTTTTAAAAGGTAAATGGGCAAAATAAAGCCTAAAAACAAATAAAAATTGAAAAGCTTTTCTGAAGTGCTCAAAATTGAATAAGAAGCTGTAAGATCAACGTATTTTTAACATGTTTTGCATTTATGAAGTTTTTGACATCATTTTTGGCCCAGAGAAGCTCAATATCTAATCCTCCTAAGCCGGCTGACTCCCCTGAACAGGTCGTGCTGTGCAGTCATGGTACAGACCATATATGCATAGCGGCCTGTCTGTTGTTCAAGGAAAGCGCTTGGGAAGTTTTAGAACTGAATTGGCCTTACCAATATAGCATAAGTGGATAAAAATATCGTAAAATGCTATTTCTGTTAATTTTAGGCACTGTGCTGAAAAGTATTGATGTTCATCTATTTTTGGTACTTATCTTGCCTAATTTCACATTCTCATAGGGTGTGGGTGAAGAGATATTACTACACATAAGTGAGGAGATGGGGGTTCGAGTGTTCCACCCCCGTCATAAGTCGAAAACCCTCCTGACAGCTTAGGTGGGCGGCACCGGAATTCTGGGAGGAGAGGGTGCAAGATTTTTCAAAAGGTAAAACGTAGCCTTAAAAATTGTGATATGGTGAAAAAACACCATTTTTTAACGTTTCTCATCGAGCACTATCCATTGGCATCAAAAAAAATTGCAACAAAACATAAAAATTTCAAAAAATTGAATTCTGTTTGGGTATTTTGTTTCCTGGGGGGAGTATTTCAGTTCCTGTGGGTGCATACCCCGAACCCCCCTCACGTCCAGGTATGCCTGACAGTACTGTTGACTCCAGATTCAATTTTAATAACATTTTCGGCGATATTACTCATTTTTGTTCCCCTTCAGAATATTCTTTTCTTATGTATGGGTATAACCGTGAATTGGGCAGCACCACAACTCTGGGAGGGTGAAATGGAAAAATTTCTGGGGCTGAAAAAATTTTCAAAGGCCAAAAATTGTCTTAAAAGTGGTCGTATAGTGAAAAAACACCATTTTCTGACGTTTCTCATCGAGCACTATCCAATGATCCTTTAGAAAAGCAAAAAAATTTCAAAAGTGAATTCTGGGGGGTATTTTGATTTCTGGGGTAAAGGGAGGTATTTCAGCTTCTACGGAGGGTGCATACCCCAATCCCCCCACGCCCGTGTGGGTATAACCCCTACCTCAGGGTCCAAGACTCGAGTCACTGACAGACGATTCTGGACAATAAAGTGACGAAACGAGTCAAGATTGAATAAAAAATAATAAAATGCATTATAACATTGAAGCATTTCATACGGGATGTATTCATCATTCTTCATATTTTGCGAAAAGTGCAAAGTCACAAATTTGCAGATTCCAAATTTTCGGATTTTACTTGCAGTACGCTTCAAACTTTCTATCTTATTGAAGTTTGTCTGATCTTTAGAAAAATTTTCCTATTGTGGGTCTAGCTGAGTCCGCCAGTGTGTTTGTTTCACAGTTGCTTACTAGAATGGCAGGTAAATTCGAAATACACCGAATTGATCGCGGACTCAAGTGAATCGGCGTTTAAGACATTGCTAGAATGCAACAGACAAATGGCATATTGATTCGTCTTTTCGATGAAATTACCAGACAAACAGAGTTTGGTGTAAAGGCACAAAATAACGCATTCTTGAATGTTATGTACTTCCGTTGCAATATAGATCGGATCAGGTGTATGAAAACCATTTTTTTCATTGAAATAGCAAGGTTCTTCGACGTCCAGTATTGAACTAAGGTCATCGGTTGTGTCAAATAAATGGTTTTTCATCGGCGTAAATGTTCCAGGTGTACTGGAATACTGCATGAGGACTGTGAAATACATTAGAGGTTACAAAAGTATAAAAATAAATAATGCAATGTATGTATAACGAATAAATTTGAAGTTCCTATACCACTCTTGCTCGAAAAATTATCGGACCTCATGATGGATGTAATCAGGTTGAGCTGATAATGAACATTTAAAAATTCCTTTTTGAAATTACATTTATGTCTTTTATATTTTTTTGACTTTGGAAAATATTAGAACCCTGCACCCTGCAGGAATTTGGTAAGTGTGTCTGAACAGAGGCAAAGTCAAAAACAAATTCAAATAAATATGTTCGGGTTTGAAGAAGTCGGATTGTAAAGAAAAAAGAAAAAATTAAAAAAAGTTAGAAGTGAGACTATAAATGAAAAATTAAGAAAAATAAGTAAAAAAATAATGAATGAGAATGTCTATAATAAGCTTCTAAAAGTAATTCGAATTATCGTCATAGTCTTCTCGGCTTTTAAAAAAATCAGCTGAAATAAGATAATAGATAATATTAAGCGTCTGCTGTATAATTGCAGGCAAAGCATGTACACTTCATATGCATTAATTATTCTGTTCCAAAATGCATTATTATTAAGATTAACTCAACAATCACCTGATGGATTACAATAAAATGAAGTGCTGGATGTATAATCATTAAGGAAACTATATTGCCGAAGAAATTTGTGCTAGCTAATGTACAGTATGCTATACTCTACGAATCGTTTTCATTTTATATGGTCACTACAGTTTGCAGATTCTGTTTTCTATTTTGAAAAATAGCAAATTACTTGTGCATCTCTGTACTCTGAGCTTTGCATATTTTTCATCTTCCTATTTTCTATTAAATCATCCTGCAACCTTGACTGAATTTTTTTCAATATGGCTGATCCCATAATCTATGCATTTTACTGACTGTTCGGGCCGCAATATTTAGAGTTTAATCACATTTCAGAAACCATAAAAGCGCTTTTGAATAGTTACTTACTTGTTTGCTTCAATAGCAAACTCGCATTTCTCAAAATAGCAGAAGGTGGCCGTCATGGAGGCAATCATATTGGAAAATACTGTAATTTTACAAATGTTCATGTGTAATCTCTTAAGCTTTTGATAAGCTTGAATTTTTCTCTAAACAGCAAGAAAATTTTATGCTCCTTCCATTGAGCAATGCCTTATTTTCTAATTCTTTTTAGTTCATTTAAGAAAGTTCAAAAACACTTAAAATTTTAATTGTACGCTATAAGTCGGTAGGCGATTTGTTGGAAAATAATTAGTGAATATAAACATTCCTAATAAATTTGTCATCTAAATTGGGTGGCTTTTATTACCTTTGACTCCTAGTTCGCCATTGTCCGTCGCATATACGAATATTACACGATGATTCGATATCAAAATGTGAAACTTCTGTTTCTAGCCTTTTTATTATACTCAATGCATTTATTCTATCGCATTAGCCTTCAATTGAAAAAATGGTTATAACTTGACTACTTGACTAACCTGCTTTATATTGATCAGTATCGTCACGATAATCCATATTGGTCCAACGTTCTTTCCCATTGGAAACTATAACACTTAAATTAATTCAGAATGAATAACTGAAAAATTAAACGTTTAAAAAATGTACTAGAATTAGTCAGAAGCATAGCTCCTTATTTCAGATTTCAGGAAGTGTGAACTTTAAATATATTTGTATGTTTATTTTAATGATAATATCGAAAAAATTTTCGTAAATATACGATTTGTTTGGCTATTCCTATCGTTTAACGAAGGAGAGATAAATCTGATAAAATACTCCAGTGACAGGCAATATTAAAATTAATAAAAACAATGTTCTTCAGCAACTAAAAACAACGGAACATAATGCTTAAGAAATAATATCATATGATACTTACAAATATACAAGATAACGAGTTCATGTGATTGTATGTATGCAGCTGTCTTGACGGATAATAGCGAATAAATTAAATTTTATTCAAAACAAGACCTGAGCATCACAGCTAGATCGTTTTAGAGAGACGTGTTTGTGTCTTGAGACTATAAAAGCATTAGCCGAATTGAGATGAAATTCGCATATCTTTTTATATGTAACTGGGGAATGATATGGATATCCTTAGCGCAGACTTGGTCGTTTACCATGCCCAAAGCCAGAAAATTTTGACCTCCACCAATTTTTGAAAAATATTGAACATTTTGACCTTTGGCAGTTTTGGGACAAAAATTGTAGGTCATAACCCCTAAAAAAAAATGGCTCCGGAGCCCCGTCCGAAATTCGAACCCTTCCAGGTATGAACATAGGTGGGCAGCACCAAAATTCTGGGGGGGGGGTGAAAAAAATTTCTGGGGGTGAAAAAATTTTTAAAGGTCAAAAATGGCCTTAAAAATGGTGGTATGGCGAAAAAACACCATTTTTCGACGTTTCTCATCAAGCTCTATCCAATGGCATCAAAGAATTGCTAAAAAAGCAAAAAAAAATTTTTTTTCTGGGAAATTATTTCAACTTCTGGGGGAAGGGTGCATACCCCCCAAACCCCACGTTCATGTGTGGGTATGAATATCTTACATAAGAAAGCCAGAAAATCTTTATTGTAATAGATTAAATAGAGCCCAGAAGGGCTCGAAATAACGAAAATTAAATTTTCCGGCTCTTCGTCGTCTTTTAATTTTCACTCAATGATACAGGTTTTATATTGCTCTGTTTGTACACCCGCCTAACAATTTCAATATCTTTAGCAATATTTTTTAAAAAAGTAGTAGGATTTATCTATAAGAAAAGCCTAAGGAAAAATATATATCGGTCATACAGTCGATTTTAGCTCTGATTTTCATAATAAAGTTGAAATAACATTGTTTTGCCAAATTTGCGAAGTGATTGATATTCAAATTGGTTTCTGGTCTGCAGAGCATTTTTTCACAAATATTCCGAAATTCTAAGGACACGTCGGGTCAAAAAAAAGTGCTTAAGCTGTCAAAGTTCCGGGAAATTAATTCTGAGCAGAAATCATGCAAGAAAATAAGTAAAAATAGATCCTAGAATTCGCGTGCCATTGCTAACAGTGATGTTCAATAAATGATCGGCAACGGTAAGCGATCCATTTTTTCGGTTTATACATCGAACAAGCTTTTTATTGCACACAGTTTTTTTGTGATGCAAATGTAGTTTTAAGCGATTTTGCATTCCTTTCACTTTTCATTTTCATTTTAAGTCAGAATAGGTTTCTATCTGGCCCTCTGATCAGCTGATCCCACAGTAGGTCATTCTGTGAAAGTATGGAAGGTTTAATGATGTACGTTTGTAATATGCTACCGGAAATTGACGCACGTCTGCTAGAAACTGACCTACTAGAATTCACACGATTCAAACCTTCATAAGAAACCTGATCAGAGGTCAAAAACTAACCGAACGCCAAATTTTTCAATAGTTACTAACCTAAAACCTGCCGCTTTGAACACATGTGAGTAGTATTAATGGGGGTCGCGCGCGCATTTCCGCAGGTCCATACGTGTTCTTGGGGGGGTTTGGGAGGGATGACTCGGGGGTGGCAACTGAGCTCATGCAAAATGGCTGTGGTGACATTTCCACAGAGTTGTCGATTTTCCGTAAAAGCTGGTAAAAAGTCGTAAAAAGTGTGGCTTTTCAAGCGCTCTTAGGTCATTTTGGGCTTACAAATCTCAAATTTTCGGAGCTTTACGCCCTATACTTATTTCTTGACAATATTTTATTCGATTTACTCTATTTTGTAAAATTTGTTTGAACTTTTTCTTATGTTTTTATGTTCTAGAAAGAACGAGCATTATCTCAAACGTAGAAAACAGTGTTTTTTTGACGCATATTAGTAGTACAGCGGGCCCCTTGAGGTATACAATGCTTAAGCACTTAGCACATGCTTAAGCATAGAGGCTACATGAGACGCTAAGCGTCTACAATGGGGCCATACTACTACACAAAAGGCATGAAGCGTCCAACAATGCACGGTCGGTTATCCGGGACGGGCGGAGTTAATCAATTTTAATTTGCATAACTAGCTAGCAGCCTCCCCCCATGCTACTGTTACTAATTTTAGTTCATTAACTTTGCACGTTGAAGCATTCGCAAGCTGTTCTATTTTTGCATGTTTTTCAAATTTCGAGACATGTAAGTTCTGCAGCTTATGAGACAAAACTTGTTATTCATTCTCAACTTATTTATAGCTCATGGGTGCTTAGCCCTTTTTATCCTATGTGTGCAATCATTTTATTTCTTGTACATTTATGTAGGTTCTGCAGCTTATCACAGACAAAACTTGTTATTCATTCTCATCTTATTTATAACTTATGGGTGCTTAGCCGTTTTATCCTATGTGTGCAATCATTTTATTTTGAACGCATCAGTCAAACACACTATGCGTTTCTCAAAGCCCATTTCAGTTGTGCCTCACTCCTAGCTCCCGTTATAACAATTTTTCCCGTTGTAAAAATAAGGGCAGATGGTGGACCATCCGGAAATCGTAGTTTTAAACCGGGGAATAATTCTTGTTCGTATTCAACAAATTTTTTGTAATTTTGAGCTTGTAAATTCCGTAAATTAATCATCGAACCTAAATTTCCCGATCCGACTATATTGTGAATTTTGTGTTCAGTTAGTTTTAGCTCGTATCCGCTTTGCTTTAACATTTCACAAATTTTCTCGTTCGCAATTTTGTTTTGTTCAACGCCTTTAGCACCGATGCAAACAAGTTTGCCGCTACTAAACAACAGGCCCGTGCATTTTGGCTCTGTTATTCGAATTACTGCAGCGTTGAACTTTTTATGATCAAATTTCACACCCTCACAACTTCTCTTTATTTTATACAAATTTAAAAGCTTTGAAGAGACTCGAGCTGTAGAAACAACATTTCGAATCGTAATCATGATTGAGAATGATGAAATTTTAATAAACACGACCATTTATATCTAAAAATATGAAGGTTTTATCTTTCGAAAATGCAACTTGACAATCACTTTTCCGGAAATAAACGGTATAAATAGATCCAAATCGTCTTTTATGTTTATTTCTATGCTAGAAATATCTTTTACGAGGACAGGTATGTAGTGGGGAAAATCATAGATTCTGTCAATGATGTTGGGGTATTTTCCTTCCACGTTTATGATGCGCAAAAGAGGGGCTGAAATATCGCCTACGATCTGGGGTTCTAAAATGTTGGCGTAGACGTACATGGTTTCAAGACCACCCCCACCAAGTCCGGCTCCCTATCCGACCATCCTGTATCGTTTAGTACTGTTTCTTTGAATCCTAAAATATGTGCTATTCTTTCGGACAGTTTCACTGATTTCACAAAGCGTTCGAGTATCATTACAGAAACCCGTTTTATTGAAGTGTAATAATTGAATTCTACTCCTTCTACTTTTTCTATACAAAATTTCATAGCCTCTATAAATTCCTGGATGGAGTCGTAGCATCCTTCCTGCATTTGAAGTTTATATTCAATACCATCTGCACTTATAACTTTAATTTCCGTTTCGTGTTTTCGTACTGTTTGCCAATTATGGGGGTAAATAAATTCCGAAAGACCACACTCCCAATCACCGATTAATTTTAATTTTTGCGGTAAATGTACAATAAACTTTGAAGGCGTATTTTGTCTATCGCTTATCGTGTTGCTAGGCAAAGTTATGTAAAATTGATCCATTTTTCACAAATTTGGTTTATGATAAAATCTTCATCGATGACTGAGGTGTTTATCTTAAATAGACTATTTACAAAACCCGTTACAAATTCGTCCGCATAACTTTTATCTAAACTTTTTAAAATTAGTTTCATGGGCACCCCTCTGCACCTCCAAATTAAAAAATAAACACACATTTGGCCGCACGTAGACGTTAGTGGCTGCTGCACGCACTTTTTATTATGCTTAATTTTTGTAGCATACTGTAGAATATAATTTTGTGTATGATTATCAGGCGCTAAGCCGTAGCTGTCGAAATAGTTGCATGAGTCATAGCGCATCAAAATACATGCACGTCCAATGCGAACCAGGCTGGGTACTAGGGTCCATATTCATTACCAATGCAGCAGGTTTGCTAAAAATGGGTGGTAATTTATCGCTCGGGAAAACACCAAGGAAATTTTGACCGACCGCTTGGTCGCCTTTTAATACACTATTTAGTTGAAAGGTATTCATGTTTAAGTATTATAATCATACATAACATTTCTGTTCTTATCTAGCATTACTAAATTATCAAACTCGGCATAAACAATCACTTCAAGGCCCGTATCGGGAATTTTTTCGGAAAATGATATTTCAATGCTAGTTGTACCTTCCCTAATTAAATCCCAATGTCCGCCGTCATCTTCGTCTGGAGTCAAATCAAATGCAAACAGACACTGACCGTTTTTGAACCCTTCTCTTGTCACCCCGTTCCCTTTATTGTCCCGACTAATATCAAGTGTTTCGAATAATTGATCAAAAGCTCTAAGGTACTTATTATTTTTAAAGTCTAGCCTGAAGGGGTGAGAGGGGAAGGTAACGCCCCCACAAATTACTTTTGCATCGTTTATACTGTATGATTTAAAATTGAAAGGAGATTTTTTTATATTTCCTCTATATGCATCTGCATCCACACATCCAAAAATAATGCGTCTAGGAAGCTGCCCTGAAAATAATGTGTTAAGGGGGTAGATTGGCAAGTGCTAGGTATATGTATATTCATCATCGTAACTCTGCGCACGGGGTATTTAATAGTGTTTGATGCAAGTACTCTTTCGATAGCTAGTCCGGTGCTTTCTAAAATTTCTGCCTTTCGTACGCAAAACTTCATTTGTTGAATACTTAAATGCGCATTTTCAGCACCCTTAAAACTTTGCAAAACAAACGCGTCGGGATTTCTGTTTAATTCAAGCCTGACGTCAGTATAATTTAGTAGAAACCTGTCTTGTAAAAATAAATCAATGTGTAGTGGCGCACTTAATTCAACTATAGTCTTATCCGCAAAAAATTCTATGCGTTTTCTCAATCCATAATTGTTTTCTGTGTCATTATGACCAGGACTATCTACGATGTACAAAGCAGATTGCAAGTGCGAATTTTTAGCATCCCACCCATAATTCAGTTCAGTCTCTAAAAATGCTCGGTATGCATATTTATCTCCACTGTCATGTACGAGCTTATTATTTAAAAAAAGTTTCACTTGACGAAATAGTGTTTTGGCGATCAGATTGATAGGGCCTACATCAGGCGCTGTGCCATCAGCCTGAGGCGTTCCTTTAGATATAGAAATTTGCATGTAAATGTAATTTTTATTTAGTTGCAAAAAATGAGGGTCGGGAGGAATGTGAAATTCGTACGGACCCTCATCTGTTACAGGATTTGTTAAGTTAATCTCATCCCAATACCCGCGTTTTATGGCTACCTGGGTAGGCGGAACAGTGAAAAAATCAAGTTCGCTTTTTGTACTAGCGACTGAAAATGAATCGATTAAAGACATTATTTCTTTTCACTTCGTTTTTGAGTTGAAAATACGTCAACACTAAGTTCTTTTATAGGCTTGGGTCGGGTGCCTAAACCTCGCCCCGTTTGCCGTTGTAATTTGTCACTAACTTGGTTTAGCAAATTAGCTGCGCCTTCTTTCCCATGAGCCTGTATTGATTGAACAATATTACGGCCGTCAAGTACATCTGCTGCAATATGTGCACCCGTAGATAGAGCTTGTTTTCCCACACTAGATGCTGCTGATTTAAAAATGGGTATAGCCATGCGGAAAAGTGAACGGAAAAAGCTACCAAGTCCAGCCCCCTTTGGTACGCCATTCCCTTGAACCCCACCATACCGTATCCGACCTGGGAAGCCTGGTCGGTATAGTAGTCTAACCAAGCGTTAAAATTATCTGGATTGAATTGTTGTCTCATTTTTTGTAAAATTCTTTTTTAGTGTTTAATTATGCTTTACGTTTCTTTTATAGATTTATCCAGTATTTAAGTGGCTTTTTCTCTTCTGACGATGGCGTAGAAAATGACTGAGATGGCGATACATAAACTTGGTTTTGCAATAAATTCAATCGACTTTTATTCACAATAGATTCTTTTGGAATATTTTCATCGATTAATTTTTGGAGAAAAATTTCAGCGCCGATAGGCGGTTCAGATTTTCGGATACGTGAAAAATCGGAAACTAAATCAACAATGTTCGATCCTGCAATTTTATTACCATCAATAATCATTTCTCCTTTGTCCGCCCATTTTATGTGTGGGCTTTTCCGCGCATATTTAAGTAATAAAGAGGCTTGTTTCTGCCATTTTTGGGGCACTGTGCTAAAAACTGCTTCTTCTACGACATCTTTCTTTATAGGTTCCACAGGTTCTTTCTTTTCTTGCCTGACTATATCTGAAGGTTTTTCTACTCTCTCTTCTTTAATTTCGAGCTGTAACGGCTTTTCAAGTTCCTGCTTAGCTGTTTGATACCTATGCAAAATTTGGTTATATTGTAAAATTTTAGCGTCCATAGGTAACGAATTATCATTTAAAATATTCATCATTTCACGATCTAGATTTGACACGTACCTAGAAGTGCTTTCATTTTCCCCCGAGCAAGCTCGTGGGGGACTAGAATCATTTTGTTTGTATGAATCATCATTTAATAATTGCGTCTGCTAAAAGTTGCCCTGCAATTCCTAATATAGGCGCGAGTAAGGTAGGAAGGAAACCACCCTTTTGTGCCAATATGTCCTTTTTCTTTTTTACTGATATTTTTGAGGCAGACAGGTCGCGCAGCAGTGTCTTAAATTTACTCAATTTTTTTAACTCGAGCGGTTTCAAAGGGACATTACCATTTAACACGTTGAGTATGCATTCGCATAAGCATAAAATTAGGTCATTTTCGGCATTTTCTAATATCGCCTTACGTTGCTTAGGTTTTGCCTTAGACAACACGTCAATGTAGCTAATGTGTTTTTTTAAACGTTCTGGAGCCATTTTTGGTAAAGATAAAAGCACGTGAAAGTTCTTTTATACTTTTTCGGTGTAAACAACAGGATTTTTCGAAAAAATTTTAGCGCGGAGACGTAAATTTTCAGGTGTAGATTGCGTCAAGTCTACTAAAAGGAAAGAAAACGCTTCGTTTGTAGCATCATTAAAGGCTTCCAGAAAAAACTTAGGATTATGAGGGTAAAGCTGACGGGCTAGTGTTTGTACCTGGAGCCGATCAGACGGATTCTTCATTAAAACTAAATATTCCGTGTTTATGCGACATGTTCTAAGACCTTTGAAAAATATGTTTTGAACGATATTTACGACAGAAATATCCCAATGATGACAACCGCGTGTAAATAATACATCATTTTTTGCTTCTTGCATAAGATCGTCTATTATAATTAATTGTGGTTCAGTGCTATGTTGCCTAACTAGACTTAAATCAGGAGGTCCTTTCATGAAAATTACGCTAGTTTCCATTTCTTTATGCAAACTCTGATCTTCTGCGAAAAACCACCATATAAATTTCGGAGGTGGATGAATAAAATTATTTGCATTTTTTACAAGCTGTTTAACAAAAGTTGATTTTCCAGCCTTTGTGGGGCCGGCTACAATACAAGTAAAGGGGTGTTTAAATCTGAGATCCATTTTTATTGTGTATAAAAATTGTGTTTTTTCTAATATAGATGAAGCTCTCTCTGCCAGCTGCTTGCGCAGCTGCCCAGCCTGCGGGACGAGGACCCGGAGCTTCAGCGCAGGCCAAAAAAATTTTTTCAATTTTTTTTTCAGGCGAATGTACGTTTTTACAAATTGAGGTTTTCTATATTGCTCATGATACGCTCAATTTGCGTATCAATAGTATTTTCGGTTGACAGTGTCCAAATAACGCGACGTTCTTGCCGAATATGTTGCCACATTTCGACAAAGAAAGATTTTTCGAAACGGGCCATTTGCCGCTCTAAGGCAATAGCAAAATGCCAGAAACCGCGCCGTTTATTTTTTCCTGTCAACTCACGCTGCGTGTTGTATTGCGCAGCAGCCGCTTTCCACTGATCTTTGTAAGCATCAGAGAAGCGGTTCCAAAAATACGTAGTGACTCGAGCAAGTTGGTAATCGTTGTATGGAAATTGAGAAAAAATCCGAGCCAACTCGGAACAAAAGGTAACAAAGATTTGCTGACCAGAAGACATTTTCGACCGCACAGTAAGTGAAAAATTTGAAGAATGATGGTTTTTTAAATTTTCAGTTCCTTATATAGACTCCGATGCTATTTTTAGCAAGCTTTCTTCCCGTCGTGAAGCCATATTTTTTCTTTCTTCCAAGTGTCTCTCAAGAACTGCGATCCCCGCCTCCTGTCTGGCCTTATTGTATTCCAAACATTTCGGACACATTGGTATCGAAAAAAATAAATGACCCGAATCTGTTCTAAAACAGTCTCGTTCTTCGCAAATTTTTTGGCAAAAATAACAAAGTTCGATCGTTAGTGCATACATTGGTCGAGGCAAGTTGCGGGAGCATAGCTGAATTGGGGGTTTAATAGTCTTCTTTGTAGAATCCATTTTTAACGATGCATGCTTTTTATCAGAAGTTTCTTATATAGACTCATAATTTTATCAGATTATTAACCCAACTGTTGAATTTTTCAGGAAAACCGCGCCATTTAACTAAATATTCCGTTTTTCTTCCTTTTTCGCGAGTGTTTAAAACTTTTTCTACTACGTAAACTTCATCGATAATGTTTACTTTTTGTAGTTCTGGCTCATAGAATACACCGTCTAATTTTTCACCCATCTGGTCCTTTAGTGTGTAGACGGGGGGATTGCGTTTAAGTTTTTTATCTATTACGAACGTTTCTTCACTCCAATTGGGCTCGTAGCCCTTTTCAAAAGTTCTCTTGACCTTACTTATGCGAACTTTATCTCCTACATTAAACTTAAAAATTACGTTTTTATTGTCAATTTTGAATGCTTTCTGTAAAATTTGAGACTCGTTATTATTATTAACATTGGCCGGTTCGATCCCTATTGTGCGATGTTTTGTATTATTGTAACCTTTAATCAAATCGTCTAAAATATCAATGTACCTATACGTGTTATGTTTCGTAAAATAACGCCACATGCGTTCTTTAAGCGTGCGATTAAAACGCTCGACTACGCATGCCTTGAGCTCACTGTTTGTTGTGAAAAAATCAATATCATTTTCTTTCAAAAAGGTTTGAAATTGTTTATTTAAAAATTCTGTGCCGGCATCGCTTTGCACCTTTTCTGGTTTTCGGCCTTTATCCAAAATGAGTTTGAAAGCATTGAGAATCGATGCTGCGCTTTTATTTTTTACAGGTACACTCCAAGCGTATTTGCTAAACACGTCTATACAGTTTAAGAGAAAAACATGACCATCATTATACTTTTTCAGTGATTGCAAGTCTACCAAATCAATAGCCCATTGTTCATCAATCCTCGAAACAATCACCTTGTTACGTTCGTATTTTTTATGGGCGGGTCTATGTAGTGTGTACGTTGGTTGAGTTTCTAACCAGTTTATCACCTCCTTTTTGGGGAGTTTTGTACGTGTTCTCAGAGGTTCGACCCCCGTGTACCCTGTTTGAGGATCATAATAATTTTCCTCCATGATTCAATAGAAATATAAAGCGTTTTTGCCTTTTGCTACCGTGCAAAAAATATGAGTACACTTTATGCAAAATTTGACTACAATTTTTAATTTTTTGTTTCGAGAAAGTTTTAAAATACAGTCATTACATTTAACAGCAAAGCTTATATCATCACGTTTTTGATGACCATCATCTGAGTAAAAATACAACATGTACTTATCTTTTTTGATAACGTTTACTCCACTCGAGCATTTCTCACAGAGTAAAAATGAAAAATTTGGAGACTTTTTAGCTATCTTTAAAACACATTTTTTACAACCAGGTTCGAAAAAGCGACACCATCGCCGTTGAAAACACGGTTTCTTATGCAGAAAATTGCAAATCTCGTAGTGGTATTTCGATTTGGGTTTCATCGAACACTGCAGACAATCGACGAGATCCATTTCTACTAGATGTTAAGCTACGTAAACCGCTATAAAATTTTTTAATTTGTTTCTTCAATAGCTTGCACAAAACTAAAATAGATAGAACAATTATGAGAACAATACAACCCAAAATTTCGTTATAAATAGGTTGCAAGTGATTTCTATTTATGCAAGTACCATTTAACATTTTTTGATAGCTAATGAATGTTTAATTAGCTTATATAAATGTTTTAACATGCCTCTCCGCCACTGCAAAATGCAGTGCCCGGTGCCAGCACGGGGAGCTGGGCATGTATCGGCACCATATATATATATATATATATATATATATATATATATATATATATATATATATATATATATATATATATATATATATATATATATATATATATATATTTTTTTTCTTTCTTTTTCAACAAAACTATACCACCCGTGTTTCGACTACCCACCGGCACTTGCTCTTTTCAGGAGATCCGGCAGGCAGGCGAGAACAAAACAAAATAGTAACCATGACCGCCATATGAACAAAACAAAATGACGTCTTGTCCGGTCACACCGTTTTTCGGACGGGTACCGGCCAGAGGAACGAAATAAACAAAAAAAATGATGGTCAGAGGGTCAAATAATAAAATAAGGCACGGGGGTAAACAAAAAACGTGCAGAAAAAGACTAAAAGCCGTACGGCACAGTAGAGAAATCGGGTTTTACAACACGTTTATTATAAACAATTTTATACTTCTTCGATGTGTCTTCTGTCACAACAGTATGATCAGGCAAGCGTCGAATTTGCGGAAAATATACAACTTTTTCGACAATATTGTTGTCCTGTACAAACGTTTTGACCATTTTTAGTAAGGAGTGAAAGTTAATTCTTGTGGCAGTTGTTGATGAGAGTGTGAAGCCGCGTACTTTTATATGGTAATAAAATTTACCATCTTTTGCTGAGCGTACCTTGTACGCGTAGTTTTTGGGACCTCCGCTTACAAATTCTTCAATGTAGCTGCCCTCGCCATACTCCTTTAATTCATCAGTCATATTTCCTAAATACGACCCTATAGGCACTTGATACTCGTCTTTTCCCAGTGTGCTCTTGAATATGACACTGTCTGTGTCAAAATATAATACACGATCGCCTAGCTTTTCCAAATGTTCGTACAATCTGAGCCGCGCTTGAGTTGTTGTATAAGCTGCAAGCACGGGGTTTGTATTTCCCATCACATCGGCGAATTCGTCTTCCTTTGCATGTGTAACAGCCATCAGATTTTGGTTTATGGCGTTAATTGAGTAGATTACATTTGAAGGGTCGAAAATTAGGTCAAAGTATGGTGCAGGGTCGGTGAAAAAGGACACTTTCGACATGTTATTTCTTTGCCCGAACTTTCCCCAGAAAGAGTTCAACATAAGTTTACTTAATGACCGAAGTCCTGGGTTTTTTGTAATTTTCGTAGCGTCTAGCTCGATTCCTTCGTTATCTTTGTACTCTTGAACGTATCTTTCTTTGTCTCCCTCCGATTTCACCCATGAAGGCCATCCGTCAGATTCTTGTTTCAGTTTCATAAATTTATTGATATAGGAGGTGAAGAGGCCGCCGTTTGGGTTGTTTATTTTATCATATTGCTCTGTTTTTTCGTAGTGCCATATCTCATATATTTCCATTATTTTGTAGCCCAATTCTAGCGCTTTGTATACTTCGAGCGTCACCCATGCTCCCACTATCGCACGTTCTTCATCATTGTGCTCGCATCTTGTTTGATGCGATTCAGTGCATGTTCGGCATAGCGGAAAATATAACTTTTCGCCAAATCTATAGGGCAATAATGGATGGTACAGATTACGGGGTGGCAGGATTTTTGCTTTGATTAGGCCTTCATAGGGTCGGGTTTGAGCTGTGATATTGGTAAAATTTTCAGTGAGAATTTGAGGGTGGCCTATAGGGTACAAGCCGTATTTATTTACGGTCGGGTATAAACTGCATATATCTGTGTACATTATATGCTCTAACGCTTCGCCGTTCTCATTGCGTTTTATTTTCTCGTATAACTTTATTGCGTTTGTGCGCCCACCATAAAACGCTTCTCTGGGGTCGAGTGGGTCAACAATTTTCACCGAGTCGAAAAATTGTTTCATGACAGGATTTATTTTCAATTCCTGTCTTAATTCGCACTCCCAGAGTTCTATAACACTGTAGCCCTTGGCTTCAATTTCTTTTCGCCGTCTCACTGTGTTTTGAAAGGCTTCTTCGGCGGATGTTATTTGATCAGCCGTCATTTGCGTCCTTTTCTTCATACACTTAGGGCACCCGTGCCAGAAGCACCCGTTAAATTCGTATACTGTATTTTCATGTAGGCCGTCTACGCGATAGTTGCCCACTTTTTGCTCGCCCATATTGCGTGCATGCCTGATGTTGATTTTATTCATTTCGCTCATCCACTTTAGCCATTTAATGGCTGTTATTGAGTGTTTTTCCATCCGCCTATACCCTCCGTGGGGTACAATGCCTATTGTTTTTGGCTTTAAGTAAGTTGACCGGAAAACTTTATTGCACGCGCTCGCTATTGTTAATGAGCACTCGAACGGATCCATTCCGGTCTCGGCTAGAAATAAATTGCGAAATTTAAGGCAGCATCGCCTTAAAATGTCGACGTCAGACTCACAATAAGCCAAAAGTTCTGACTTAAAGTCGAAAATTTTCCCTTTTTGTTCGGCGTACCATTTTTGGAAGGCTTCTTTGTTTTTGGGACTCATGGTGGCTGGGGAATAGTACCACGCGTCTGGCCACCCACCCACATAGTTTTCGTTCGCCCTTGTGTTAAAGAGATGTGGGAAAAATCCTTTTTTGAGTTCAGGCTCATCGAACGTTTTTGGCAGAGCGGATAGGGCCATGGGGAGAAAGTTGAAGGAATCGATTAGTTTTACAGACCCAGCACTCAGGCTCATGATTTCTAAGCCTTTTGTGATGATAGTGGGGGCAAGTGCTTGTTTGAAAAGGTATTTTAAGATGAAATGTCCGTCGAAACCTTTAGCGTTATGGGCGATTGCTATTGCGTTTTTGAGGCCAAACAGGTAATCACAAAACGCATCTGTACAATTGTCGCCGTAAAATATACGTCTATTTTCCCCGCATTTATCGCACTGTCCTAGCGGCTTTGCTATGCAATCTGTACAAACAGTGTGCGCTATACACAGATTGGGTTCGTGTTCGAGTCTTGAATTGCCACACGCTTTTTCTTGTCTGGTTTCGAAATCGAAAAACACGTATTTAGTCTTTTTCTTGTCATCCTTTTCTTCGGCTACAATTTGCATGTAACACTTGTGATCATTTGTTGACACCTCAGCTTTGCATGTTTTGCAATAAAAGTGGCTGCACTTATGCTTCAGTATTTTATCGGCTCTATTTATATGCCGACCACAGTTTTTACATAGCATCTTTTGCTGACAGATCGACTGCTTGTTTTTCCCGACTTTTTTATGATTTTCAAAACACTTTCGACCCCTGAATAGGCGATTACAGTCATTGCATTCCATGAGTGCTACGTTTGGGCAGGCAGGACCGTAGCAACAGGGGCAAAGTTTAGAACAGCGGTGATCATCCTTATTATTATAGCCCTTGTTGCAAGGTTCACAAACGTAACTACGGTTCATAAAGCCGGCCATACTGCCTATGACATCAAAATGACTGTCGTGGTGATATAAGTGTATAACTTTTTCTGCGGGCGGCCCTTCAAACACTATAGCATTGCAAAAATCAGCACTAAAAACTTTAATTTGAAAATTTGGCATTGCAGCCTGCAATGCTTGCAGTTCTGGTATGCCACAAGGGCCCACATGATCTTTAAGACCAGCAAGATCCATCAACTCCTTAGCGTTTGTTCGTTGAACCGTGTATCGATATGCGTCACCTTTACGTATTGCCATATATTTAGATTTAAGAGTTTTGTCATCAGGCTTTTCCATGTGCAAGGCTCGTGCTTTTGCTACAACTAATGCTCTGGGTAAACATAAATCATCGCTGTTTTTGATTTTTACAAAGCAGCGTTTCATTTTCATTTCTTTTTCCAAATTTATAAACTGTCGTTTATGCTGACCTGAGCCACTCGGCGGGCTAACGTGTACTATTTTTATACGCGTTTCTGGTTCTTGCAGACGCACTTCTTCATTAGACTGCAGGATGCGTTCAATAGTATGTACGATTTGCTCGCCTTTTATTTGCTCGCCTTTTCTGAAAGGCACGATCGCCGGTTTTTTAAGTGTTGAGTGTGTAAGTTGCAGGCCCACCATGTCAGTCGTGTTAGAACCGTCCAGAATATGTGTGATGGCACTATCGAAAATTTCGACCAAATTTTTTCCCAAATCGAGACGGTCTAGATTTTTAAAGTTCAATGTGTATGCTCGCCCTTCGGTGTTGAAGCGTTTAATTTTTTGCGTTTCTGGCTCCCCCAGCTCATAAAAATCTTCTGGGGGAAACCACTCATCCACAATTTCAAGGTCTTCCTCTCGCATTTCTTCATCAGACTCGTACCACATGTCTTGCGTTGAAAGGTCTTCCATTTCAATGTCAGAAGCCATTTGAATAAGTAAAAACAAGAGCAGAAATTGAGTAGTTCAAAAGAGCAATAATTTTGGAGAATGATTTTTTCTTGCCTGCTCTCTCCTTTTATACCTTCTGAGATGAGACTATTTTTGGTATCAGTCAAACCGGAAATTTCCGGTTTTTTAAAATTTTTTGTTTTAAAAATAGAACCCATGATGACTCATCGTCTGCGAGTCAACCAAGATAGCTAAATCAAAACTGAACTAAAATTAGAACAGTAGCATGGGGGGGTTGCTAGCTAGTTATGCAAATTAAAATTGATTAACTCCGCCCGTCCTGGATAATCGACTGTGCATTGTTGGACGCTTCACGCCTATGTGTAGTAGTATGGCCCCATTGTAGACGCTTAGCGTCTCATGGAGTCTCTATGCTTAAGCATGTGCTATGCTTAAGCATTGTATACCTCAAGGGGCCCGCTGTACTACTCATATTCATCGTTTTTTAGCCCAAAAAGGCACCGTGTGAAAATTTAAGGGACAGACCCATCAGAATTCCTATGCCACACAACCAGTATTATAACAAGTGAAATTATCTTTTCTACACGCATGTACCATTCTCAGGAGCGGTAGTGTGCAATACGTCAAGGGTATAGGAAGTCTTGTTTACAGAAATTATGCAATAGGCGGCGCCAGATTACTTTTGGCAGGTGTAGACGGATTAATAAGCATTAAGATCCCAGAATCCGAATCCCTTCCCTCTTATTCTATAGAATTGAGCGGACACCCTAAACTACACTTTTGGCAGTTTTTCGCAGACATGCACAGCACGAAAATTCTGCGCGGATGAAATTTTAAAGTACCTTTTTCGGGCTGAAATACAGTAAATAATTCAAAACATATTATCGCAAAGTTCAAGTTAATTAAACAAAAGATAATAAAAAGAGTATATAGCGCGATGCTCCTAACACCTGTAGGCAAAGAGATAGTTAAAAACACTCACGGCAGCACATTTTCTACAAATTTTTGGAAATTTTCGTAAAAATCGCGAGTTCTAGGGCGAAGGAGCTAAAAAATTTCTGGATGAGGGAGGAAGCTTTCTGAGGGGTGAAAGCCACCCTATATCCCGAGAAAGGGTTCCGCTCCATCAGACCTCTCTGTAGAATTTAGTCTCGGTCTATTATTTGGTTATTTTCGGAAATGTGGACGATTTAAGCTAAAGTTGAGATACAATTATGCCATAAATAAAAAGTTTTTGTCTTCAAAATTTATCTTGGAGTGCGTCAATGACTTACTGAATTAGAGCCTTGTTTCTATATAAAGCTTCTAACACTATTTTTTTGAAAAAATTGCGAAAGAAACGAAAAAATACTTAAAAAGTAAAATCTGGGGTCTTTTGAGGAGGTGGGTTTCGAGTTCCTATCATCACACGTCATCCTCACTCTGTCCCCCGGCCCTCTATCATTATCCTCACTCTGTAGCACGTCCCTCCTATCATTACATGTTATCCCTACTCTGTCCTACCGGCCCACCCAACAATCTAATGCCTTGACTTCGGTGGGAATGGTTGGTAACATGTTAATAAAGTCCGGACGATAAATTCGCAAAAGGGCATAAATGAATAAATTGAAATAATAAAGTATGGGAGTAAAAAAGTAGCTTATTTGGTCCAAATACCGTCAAAAACTAGTATTTGCATTTCTTTTGCCTCTTTTTTCTTAAAATTAATTTCTCTATTCTGCGGGGTAGACCTCCCGAACCCCCACGTGAAAGTCCGATTCGGACGATACTTCAAGGCAATCGCTGGTATCTTGAGCGCACTACTTTAGGCTTAAACACGGTCTTCGATTATTTCTACTTTTCTAGCGGACGAAAGTAGTGTTTAAAAATCCAAAACGACGTGCGAATTAACAAAGTTTATATGTAGCCTGTTTCACATAAATTCGTGTATAAATTCCTTAAAATTTTCATTGACATCAACCACAGGATTACGATAATTATATCTTAGGTAGCGCGTTAGCGCGTACCTATAATATACTTGGGTACCCCCAACACCTGTGCACCCCCCTACAGCTGTAACGGGACACTTCTGGAAGGTGCGGTTTTTTTAAAAGAAAGATAATAAAAAAATTTGCTGCCCGTGTTTTTTTGTTTTTCTTGAAACTCAAAATTGACTGTGTAAAGAAGGTGTAAAGTTTTTGTGTAACGTTATAACATAGGACAAATTTTGGGACCTTTTTACTGCGGCATGTGGACAACTGAGTATTGATGACTCGAAGGATTGAACAGGATAGGATAATAGAGGGATGAATTCTTCAGATGACACTTTTTTTGTTTTTTGAAATTCGCATTAGTTATCGAATGGCAGTGTAAAGAGTGCGAAAATCTGGGGGTGAAAAAGCACTTTTGGTCGAGTTTTCAACCTGCCTATGTCCGATACTAACTCCGGTTATGAGTTTTTTAAAATGTTTTCTGACAGAAATGTAGAGCGGATCAAGGGCTACATTCTGCATATAAGCAAAGTCTTCTATGCTCTATGGTGAGTTAGATCCTGGGGTTTAAAGTTTACACTCTAGTGGATGGTGTAAAAAAACGGATTTTAACTAAGATTTCTCTGCCGAATTTTTCCGCTTATGAGTCAGTGTGAATCGAAGACAGCATTAATAAAGTGCCTCTCAGGGGCTAAACATCGCAGCAAACCGCATTTCAAAAAACGCAATATTGAGTTATTTATGGGGGTGTAAAGTTCGAAATCGGAGGTAAAAAATGGGCGAAAAAACACGTTTTTTACGAAGTTTGATTGATAAATCATACCAAATAATTTTTGCAACAGAATTTTGGCACACAGGAATGTACTACGATTTAAAAGCTACAAATTGTACCAAACCGAATTTCTTTAAACTCAATGGGGAGTTCGGTACGGAATTTTAAAGTTTACAGTGTTCTAAATGATGGAAAATACGTTTTTGTTGCGTTTTTTGTTCGCCACTTTCTTCGTCCAGAAGTTGGGATAAGTCTAATAGAATAAAAATAAAGTGCTTTATATCGGGTGCATGTCAAAGCAAATTGTCTATACATTAATATTTAGCGAGTGTAAAGTCAAAAATTTGGAGTTTAAAATGCGTTTCTGTCTTGTTTTTTCTGCCTGCTTCTCCAGTTACGAGTCAGGGACATGCTTATCAAGTCTAGAAATGGACCAGGAACCAAATTTGATATGCCAGTCTGGCGCGTATGTTTACACTCTACAGTGTTGTAAAGTAGTTTACACCAATTGTTAGTTTGCCCATAGAACATTATATAGACTTAATTTTTTCATAAATATTAATCGTAATATCGGAACAATATCAAAATTACGAATCTGACCAAAATCTTCTTTACACTAGGTGTTTACATGAAGTTTACACTACATATGTATTTATCTTCGTTTTTGAGCATTCCAGAAACCTAATTTTTCCTGGAGTCTAGAAGTTTTCAGAGGATCAAATGTGAGACGTCACGTAGGCGCGTTTGTTTACATCCAACAGTGATGTAAAGTAGTTTACACTCATTGTTTATATGTCCTCAGACCATTGTAGAGACATAATTTTTTCATGAATGTTGATCATAATATCCGAGTAATTTTTTACACTGCATGTTAGCCTTTGTTCTAGAGCATTGCAGAAACCGAAATTTTTTCCTGAGATATAAAAATTTACAGGGAATGAAATATATACGTCAGTTGGGCGCGCTTGCTTACACTCAGCAGTATTGCAAAGTGGTTTAAACCTAATGTTTATTGTCTTTAAAACATTATGGAGACTCATTTTTCCATAAATGTTGAAAGAAATATCGGAGCAATATCAAAATTACGAATCCGACTGAAATATTCTTTACGCTATGTGTTTGTGTAAAGTTTACATTACGTGTTAACCTTAATTCGATAGACTTGCAGAGACTTTGTAACTGAAGTCAAGAAATTTTCAAGGATTCATATGTGAGACATCAATTAAGTGAGTTTGTTTACCCTCAAAAGTAATCTAAAGTGATTTAAAAATTATGTTCAAGTGTCCTTAGATCATTGAAGAGATGTAATTTTGTCTTAAATGGGTAGCATTAAAGTTAAATCCTCCTTAGCCGTGTTTATAATATGTTTCACAAAATCTTGTACATGGAGGGCTATCGTTTAATTGATGTAAATTGCCTGCAAAAGTGGTTTAAAATGAACCAGCAACCACACTACTGTGCACAGAAGTCGACAAAGATATGCAGCTTTATTGTAATCATGTACATTAATAAGCCGTAAACTGTTAGTATTCTCTACACCTAGTAGTTGTGTAAAGTTTGCACTATTCATTTGTTGTTAATATGTAGTCTATACCACAAATTTATTTTACTACCAAATCAAAGCGTTAGTGTTCCTTACATTTGATATTTGCGTGAAGTTTTTGAATTTTTGCCGAAAAACTTTGCCTTCTAATTTACCAACATCCCGCCTTTTCCATTTTCTTAAAGTTTAAAATCTTTTATAATTCTCTTAATAATTTAATGGTAGGTTTTAACTTTAAGTTTCTCTTGGTTTACAACTCTCGCTTAGCAAGCTCATTTTTCAAAACTTTTTCATAGTGATCAGATTAGTCGCGTTTAGTTTGGAATTGGTGGACGGTCGTTATTTTATTACTCGGCTTAAATAAACCAAGTGACTATCTTTTGATTATTTTCTTTATCGCAAATTCAAACACCCAATTTTCAATTTGAAAATTGATCCAATTTTCAATTTGAAAATTGAAAATCGGGTGTTTTCAATTTCAAAAGTCACAACACATTGTGCTTGTGTATTGATTGAGTGAGGATTTGCAATGTGAATTCGTTGGTTAAATATTTGTGCTTGATTATAAGTGAACTGCACATTAAGAAGAAATAACTTAATGCAATTTTAATTTGAAAATGGATGGTGTCAATAAGGTTGTCTTGTTTAAAAAGGATAATGCTGATGTTAAGAACAATATTGTTTTCCGCGTTCTTGGACTGTTGTCATTATTGTGGCATGTTACTGATTGTGTTTACTGACTGATGTACTGAAATCACGCTAATTAAAAGTAGTGTACTAGCAAAGAAAAATGCTCCGATGGAACAAAAAAGATGAATATACTTGGAATTGTGGATTATTATGGATGTAAAAGGAGGGGACTAGGAAAAATCTACCTAAAGTCGGAAAATCTGCTAAAAATCACACTTTCTCTAAGCAACGCAAAAAATCGATGTATATTCTGCGGCCTCTAAAAAAGTGTCTTTTTTAAATAATGTTCGAAGTTTCAGATAAGAGTGTATAAACGAAATCTATCAAGGTTACTTTTTTAAATTGCTGGCACCTGATTGATAGAAAACTAAGAGGTATTGTATTTAAAGTTGTTTTATTTTATGAGCATTAGAGCAAGCAAAGCAGGAGCCGATTGATTAGTGCACACAATCGTTACGGGCATGCTAGTGTATCTGCATTTAGTCTGTGTCAAGTCAACTTATGCGTTTCCTACTGTTTTAAACCAACCATGTCTTCGATTGTCTTCGATGATTGCTATTTCATTCAATTGGCTTGGAAGACTGTTAGTTTACTTAATATCAATTCCCATAGCTACTGCATAGCTAACGTGCTGCTATTTCAAGCATTGTTATGGTTGAATATTTATTTTAATCTGTTGGCCGCAGAATATACATCGATTTTTTGCGTTGCTTAGAGAAAGTGTGATTTTTAGCAGATTTTCCGACTTTAGGTAGATTTTTCCTAGTCCCCTCCTTTTACATCCATAATAATCCACAATTCCAAGTATATTCATCTTTTTTGTTCCATCGGAGCATTTTTCTTTGCTAGTATCATATCAATGCTATAATCGCAATCTGCGAGCTTATTGACGGAGATACTTTTAAAATATATGACCGACATTGTGTGAAATAGACTAAAGTCGATTACTAAGTAACCAGGCTGATTTCAGTATAATCTTTCTACTAATACTTTCATCGCATACCAATTCACCGTGTTTTTAGTGTAACATGAATGATTTTTTGGTTTGAAACGCCAGGATCAAAGGAGCTGCTGAAAGCCATACTCCAAGACAAATGCCATTGGAAAGAGCATTCAATTTTCTATCAATTTGCAGAAAAAATGCAGACTATCCTGAAGCAGTAAAGAAATAAATATTATGTGTAAAAAACGCATTATTTTCACTATAGTCTGTTTCACATAACTTGTGCGTTACGTCATTAAGGCGTTAAAGTATAAAATCACGCTAAGTCCGCATGAAAGGCCGCATAAATCGAAGTATGTGTATTTCTCATGTTAGCTCAAAATTGCAGGTTTGAACCAATCGATTCGTAATAGTAGCACAATAAAGAACATCTGTTATAAATTAAGTTTCCTGTTGACAAAAGCAGCTTTTAGTGAGTAAGTTCTAAACCCCTAAACCTAACTCAATATTGACGGTAAAAAAGATAGATTGCAGTAAGTAATCCTTGACCCGCACTATGCTTTTACAAGAAAAAGAACGACCATACTCAAGAACTGTGATTCTTGCGATGCATATAATTGGGAATATTTTTGCACCAGATCTCAACACTAAAGTTCCCAGAACTTCGTATATAGTGCACTTCCGCAAATAAAAATGAGAAAAATGAGTGTTTATTAGAAAAAGGTCTAAAATCTACAAAAATAAAACAATTAGGATCTAAATATATCCAACTAGCGAAGAAAAATGTTCTGATGGAACAAAAAGGACAAAAATACTTGGAATATCGGATTATTAAAGACATAAAAGGAGGAAACTAGAAAAAACTCACCTATGCGCGCAAAAATCATAAGAATCTGCTAAATGTCTGACTTTCTCTAAGCAACACAAAAATCTAAGTATACGAGTATTTCGTGGCCTGCAGAAGGTAGTTGTGACTTCAGTTTGAGAAATAAATAACACAACAATTTGTTCCTGAAAAAACTAATTAATCTGACTTAAAGAAAACGACAAATCATTTTGTTAATATACTTACCCTGACTGAATGCAAGTTCAAACGACCGTTTTTGTAACGGTAAAGTGCCTTAAAGCTCTAAACAAACGCAAACAGAATAGCTTCAAAGAATTCAGGACACAGCGGAAGAATAATGAGCGAGGTGACCGTGCAAATAAATGCTGTAGTGCATATAAAAAGTCATTTTGTGTTCAGGGTTGGCACCGGGCCCGTAATAGATAGTGAGCCGACACTTGGGCTTGAGATCGGCCTACCCCGGGAATGGTCCGTAGCAGCATTAAAATTTTTCCAACTCCACCCTGGCACCCTGTACATACTTTAGGCGGGAGGGCGCCCGCTTGAGCATAGGGTTTTTTAGACAGCCAACATTTCGCCTATTTCTAAAAGTGCCCCAAAAGTCGGTTTATACTATTTTCGGGTTGCTGCACCTCGCACGTTGTAACATAGGCAAAACATTGGGTACGCTAAACCGTGGCCTACCTTATAGCGTTATACTATAGGATAGAACTAGTGATGTTAAAGATCATACGGATTTGATCTTTTTATCCAGATTCAGATCCAGATGCAGATAATCTGGATCTGGATCTGTTTAATCTCTAATATGGTTATCTGATCCGGATCTGGACCTGCCAGAAAGTCAGAACCCGATCTTTATCTGGATCTGGGTCTGTTAAGTCAAGCTATATCTGGTTAAACAGATCACAAAATAATTTTTGCGCGATAGTATTCTTTCTGTTTTTCGATTTACTTTAGGTAGGTTATCTAAGTAGTTGTAGCCTTACATGCTTATGGGGGTGGGGGTCTGCTGGGAGTTTTGAAACGTCCCCCTCTCAGATCCGTGCTGACCTCCACCCACCCCCGAATGACCAAAAAGTGCTGCTGACCCCCACAGCGTTAGTAATCTTACAGTGACCCAGAGCATGAAAAAAGCTCATAAAATTGGATCAAAAAGTCCGAATCGAACAAAAATACAGGGGTGCAATGCGTATGAAAAAGCCGACAGTATGCGTCTGCGTTGGTCGTGTTTTCTTTGATGCTGATTATATAATCGTATTCTTATGGAAACCCTGCCTCCGTTCCATGTTAAGTCTCGAAAGTAAACAGACTATAGGTGAACAGCACCAACATTTTGGTGGGAGAAATTTAATGTTCTAAGCCAAAAATGGGTTAAAACGACAAACTATTTTCGACTTTTCTAAGTATATACTGTGTGCATTATTATGTATTCCCAATGTAAGCGTATCAACCCAAGCTATATATTTTTTACATACCATAATGCTAATGTCGTCTTATAAATTTTTACAAAGCGAAAAATTGGGATTCTCCCAGCCAGATTTACACTGCCATTTGCTTAAATTATAATTTTAAAAAATCATTAAATATTTTTGATTTTTAGCTAATGTTAATTTTTCAGTTTTTCTCAATTCACACAAAACCTTAGTCCCTTGTTCTGAGTATAATACTCGTTACATAAAGTTTGCTGTCCATAAACAGTACTATGCGTTTAGTAGCATACAATTTTTATAACTCTTCTTTAGATAGGCGTCGGAAAAAATGCTAGCTCCTGATACCGACGTTTTCCAATTTCGGTGTCTACATCAACATACGTGCAAAAGATTGTCCGTTATCGCGTGCAATCTTCTTTCAGTTCCTGCATCCTCCGCTCCCATTGAAAAGGCCCTTTCGGCCGCAGGATTGTCATGTTTGGGACGTCGCAACAGATTGAAAGATACTAATTTAAAAAATATGACCTTGTTGAAAATGAACCATTTTATTGAAATTTGAATTATTTGTTGATTAAAATTGTTATTGATGTCTCTGAGACAGAAAGGAACTTTCAAACAGTACGATAAGTATTCATGAGTGATTTTAGTAGTAGGGAGACCCCCCCCCCCGCACACGCATTTTGGGGGCGCTACACATTATAACATTGGACGATTCTCCCGAGCTTTCCTACTTAGGGGCGCCATGCGAGTGACCGCCTTCGGCTACCCTCGCTTTTCCATGGGGGAAAATTTCCCAGGCGGAAAATTCAATAGTGGAAAATTCCTCCGGGTGAATTTTTTGATGTCTTTTTGGTAGTAGTTAACCGTGCGTCCCTAGCAGCAATGTTATAAGATACCCTATGCTTAAGCATAGGCAACTCTGAAGGATGCACAATGGTTAAGGATAGGCTAATGATATAACATACCATAGTGCTTAAGGATAGGCGGGCGAGTCTAGACTTGCACCCTGGCTTTTTCCCAGGGTGCAATGGTTAAGGATAGGCAATAATATAAGATACCCTATGCTTAAGCATAGGCGGATGGGCCGAACTCTGCTCTCTGGCTTTTTCTCAGGGAGCAATGGTTAAGGATAGACAATGATGAAGTATAGCCAATGATATAATATGAGCAGGGGCCCAATGCTGTAGCATAGGCTGTGTTGTAGCATAGGAACACGTCGATACTTGTCCGTAAGCCTAAGCTAACCTAGTCTTAAGTGGTCCCTGGGGTAGGGGCCTGCCCAAACATGCCCGGAATGTCTCCCTGGCCCCAATGATATAACATATACAGTGCTTAAGGATAGGCGGGCGATCCCAGACTTGCCCCTGGGGGTAGGGCCAGGGAGAAAGGGTAAGGGATAGGCAGTGATGAGGGATAGGAGCTGCTGAGCATGCCCAGTCCTGCCCAAGGAGAAGGGGAAAAAGAGTTTCCCGGTAAGTATTGATTTTTCTAAGCCTAAGGTACCCAGAAGCCTAAGGGATGATGCCTAAGGTACCAGAAGCCTAAGGGCTGGAGCCCTGAGAGCTTAAGCTAACCCTAGTCCTGAGGGGTCCTTGATGGTAGGGGTCTCCCCAGACTTCCCCAAAACATGCTCAGATATGCCCAAAATTTCCCTGGGATCTGCCGCCGCCACCGCCCAGCCGCCCAGGGCCAGGGGCCCAGGGCTAGGGAGAACCGATTTCACCCAAACGCGCCCACCATCATCGCTTTACACTTAGCAATATTCAGTTTTTAAGCACAATGTAGCAGAGTATGTGCTCAACAATTGATCGTTCGTGAAAGTATGCAAAATATTGCTTTGCTTGGCTTACTGCAGCTTGGGCATTTAAATTCATGAGTAATATGTAGCAGAGTATGTGCTCATCAATTGATCGTTCGTGAAGGTATGCCAAAAATATTCTTTTGCTCGGTCATTGAAATTTTGCCACAGATTAGCTAGAGTGTGTATATCTTGGTTAGTGAAACATTGTTTGATAAGACGGGAAAAGTTTTTGGAAGCCTCTGCATCGTATTGTATTAAACTTTGTTTGTACTCGGCCTTGAGCAGGGGCCAAGAGTAGTTGCCTAAAGCAAAGGTAGATATATTGTCTAGGCGAAGCAGGTGCATTAAGAAATGATTGTAAATTATTTTGTCCTTGATCAATGTTTACAATATTTGATAAAAGGTGCTATTTAGGGCATACTGACGTCTGAAATGCAATTTAACGATAGTTTTTCCAACGGTAACCAAGACCCTCTCCTTGCTGCTGCAGGGCTTGAGAGGCTTCATTAAAAAGTTGAGCAACTTCTCGCTTTGAATGTTGCTTAGTAGACTCAAAAAGCGGTTTTCCTTGAGCCAAATCAGACGCGATATTTGAACCTGCCACTAAAGCATGCTGTCCAACACGCATACCAATTGACTGCAAAACAGGGACGGCCATTTTAAAAAGTGAGCGGAAAAAGCTACCATAGCCAACACCCCGCTGGTATAGGATGCCTTTAAACCCATCCAACCCATAGCCGGTTTGGGCAGCCTGCCCAGTGTAGTATTCCAACCAAATAGTGTAATCGTCAGGAGTGAATTGTACATGGATTTATAAAATTTTATTCACATAAAAAATAAAACAAGTATTTATAGACTTTCATCCCAGTCAAATTTGTCGCCTACAGCAAAAATCTCCTTACTTGTCTATTAGCAATACTTTCTAGTGGTACATTTGTGCGATTAAACACTTTCAGCTATTCTTTTGTGCCAGGATGCCTGCTTTTTTTGCGCTCACGTGCCAGATCATTAACTAAATCTGTGATGTTTGGACAATTGATTCTTTGACCATCTATTACAAGCTCACCATTAGGCTCGATTTCCACAAATGGGTTTGTGCGAATGTGATGTAAAAGGAGTTTTGCCTTTGGAATCTGATTTTTCGGTATACCAGTGAGTATTTCCTCGTCATTAATTGTGTCACTTGCATGTCCTACAATAGTAGCTTTATATGGTTGCTGCTTCTGTTCGAGCAATTGCTTAAATTTGCCTAGTATTTGATTATATTTTACAAGTTTTACATCAGATGGTACATTTTTGCTGCTTAAAATTTGTTGCATCTCATTATTTAATTTATCAAGCAAAACGTCGACCGGTTTAGAACGTTCACTGATTTCAGCGGGTATTAAAATCATTTTTTCAGTGTGCTTCATTGCCTGCGCGTTATTGCATCAGCTAATAAAGTACCTGCAATTGTAAGAATGGGAGTAAGTAAAAGTGGAAAAAAACCACCGTCTTGTATTAAAATACCTCTTTTTTGTTTTGTGTTTGCCTGTTTATTGTTTGCCAAGTACCTCATTGGATGCTGGTATCTTCGAAGTTTGTTGATATCCTTTTCAGAAAAGGGAATATTACCGTTAAGAAAGTTGTTTGCACAGTCACAGAGACAAAGAATCTGATCTTTACTGGCAGTATCTATAATAGCGTCCCTTTGAGGTTTCCTTGCTTGACTTAGAAGGTGTAAACAAATAATATTGCGTCTTAATCGTTCTTAACCGATTTTTGTTTTATTTGATTTCATCACCTTTTTTTGTAGTATTTATAGATTTTTGCATATAAACAGCTGGATGACTGCTGAAGATATTCGTTTTTAGCCTAAGTTCATCTCTAGCATTCTGAGTAAGCTCAATCGAGAGATAGCCATGCACTCAGCAGTAGCATCGGAGTGGGCCTCTAGGAAATATTTCAGATTGGCAGGATAAAGCTGACGAGATAAAACTTGAGCCTGTAATTGATCGGCAGGATTTTTAAATAAAACTATATAGTCAGAGTTTATACGTGAAGTTCTGAGTCCCTCAAAGAACACGTTTTGAACAATGTGAATAATGCTAATGTTCCAATGATGACAACCACGTGTAAACAGCTGTACAATCTGAGTATTACCTTTGCTCTCTTGCATCAGATCGTCGAGAATCAAAAGTTGCGGCACAGGACTAAACTGTTTCAAGTATGAAAAATCAGGAAGCCCCTCTATAAACGAAACATTTTCAATTTTCCAGTAAAGTGGTTGATTTTATGCAAATGTAGTTTTACATTTTTTTACATTTTTTTTATTTTTATTTTTTTTTTCAACATCTATTTTCGATTAATCGCCCAACAAATGTAGTTTTACCGGACTTTGTTGGTCCAGAGACAAGACAGGTGAAAGGGTGTTTGAAAATCATTTTTGTTTATGAATAACAATTTATATATAGGTATTTATAGAAAATGGTTACAATACAGAACATTGTGCTAACTACAGCACTACCAAACACGCTAAATCTAGATGATATCTACCTTAAATTGCCAAATACTACGCAAAACAATCGCCTAAAATTTCCAGGCATCATATTTCGATTACTCCCAGCTACATTGCTGATTTTCAAGTCGGGCAAAATTGTATGTGTTGGAGCTAAAACTGTTCAAGAAGGAGAAAATACGATAAAGGCATTCATCCATATACTAAAAATGGAGAATTTAATGTTGAAAATAAAGCCTGTGCTGTTTGTTGGCTCGACTAACTTGGGATTTCGCATTGATCTTTGTAAGTTTTATGAGCTGATGAAAAGAAAATGCATGTACGAAGTAGAATTATTTCCCGGCCTAGTATACAAATTTAGAAATGTGACTTTTTTACTCTTTACAAGCGGAAAAATGATTCTCACGGGTGCAAAACACAAGCACGAGTTGCATATAGCGTATAAAATAGTTTCAACAATGCTTGAGAAATGCAGATTAGATACATAATATTCTAAAGATTACAAGAACTTTTCCAAGCTTTACAAAAAATATTCCAAACTTTACAAAAAATCTTTCTAAACTCTGCAAAAATTTTTCCAAACTTTACAAAAAATATTCCAAACTTTACAAAAAATATTCCAAACTTTACTAAAAATATTCCAAACTTTACAAAAAATATTCCAAACTTCACAAAAAATATTCGAAACTTTGCGAAAATTTGCGCTTTTTTAGATTAGAACGTTTGTCATGGATGAGGTGATGAGCTCATCGAGGTTTTTTATGTAAAGATTCGCATAATAAAATTTGGCCTCTGGGCTAAAAAATTCCCATAACTTGAGAAGCGTGCCCAATTCGCCTCTTTGTAAATATCTTCTTATATACTTTGAAAAGCGCCAAATGGCGTGTTCATCAATCTCTAGCAATGTTCGCCTATATTGTTTGCTCACTTTCGGCCAAAAATACGCGCCAAGTGGCGGCGTCAGAAAAGTACGTGTATTGAGACAAACGGTGCAACGCATGATTGAAAAAATACTGTCCAACCTCCATTTTTTTTAAATTCGCAAGAGACGAAATCACTATTTATACTTTTAGCACATTAGAAACCCATGAATCGAATTTGGGCGGGTAGCCCCTCCAGCGTGCCAAATAATCAGTTTTTGCTCCTCTTTTTCAGAGCTTTTATAATTTTATCAATAATGAACATATCGTCAGTGGAAGCGTTAATTTTTTGCAGTTCGGGTTCGTAAAAAATACTATCTAGTTTTTCGCCCATTTGATGTTCTAAAACATAGACGAGGTGGGGTTCTAGCGTATCTTTCTTTAAGTACAAAATACTCCTCGGTCCAATTGGGCCAGAACCCTTTTTCGAACGTACGCTTCACTTTACTTATTCTGACTTTGTCGCCAATTTCGAATTTGAATTCAGTTTTTATTATCGCCCGTAAGGCGAAAGGCTCTGTTTAATATTTCACGCTCGTTCATAGCCGTCACATTCGCCGGAGACGTACCTATTGTTCTATGAAACGAATCGTTGTAATTTTTCTTAATTTTTGGTAAAATGCCAATATACTTGTATGTGTTGCTTTTAGTAAAATACCTCCACATGCGTTCTTTGAGTGTTCTATTGAAACGCTCTACTACAGATGCTTCCATTCCGATTTTAGTGGTGAAAAAATAGACAGATTCCGATTTCGAAGATTTCTGAAACTCGCTGTTCACAAATTCTTTTCCTGCGTCCGTTTGTAGCTTGATAGGGTTTGCGGTCAGACGATGCAAAAATGTGTTTAAAAGCCTCGACAATATCTTTAGAATTTTTGCTTTTCAGTGGAACGGACCATCCGTACTTTGAGAAAATGTCTATGCAGTTGAGTACGCACTTAAAATTATCTTTGTGGTCGGCTAACGATTGAAGGTCGGCCAAGTCGGCCTGCCACTGTTCGTCTATGCTGCTCACTAGGATTTTGTTTCGAGAATAACGCTTGAATGCGGATTTGTGTAAAGTGTAGGTAGGTTGTTTTTCCAGCCATGCTTTTACCTGTTCCAATTTGGCGATCGGGCGAATTTTTTCACTCGAATGTTGAGTTTGTTGACGCCAGTGAACCTCTTGCGGGTCGTAGTACAATTTTTCAGTAGTCTATCCAATTTTGTTTTTTCTTATTTATTTATTTATTTATTTATTAACATTACAAGACACGATTTACATGATAATCGATACAATTTTCATACAAATTCTCCCACATGTTTTTTTCCATTTATGTCGAACGACGACCATAGACTGTATATAGCATCAATATCTTTATTCAGAATCGTTTGCTTTATATTTTGAGCAAAGACCCAGAACGCGTTGCGTTTATCAATCCCGCGTTGCTCTTTTAAACTCTTCGCTCATGAATCCCCAGAAACACAAGCCTATATTTTAAACATTTTTGACGCTCAAGTAGCGGTTGCTTGCTTTTTCAACGAGCCTTTGAACAAAATGATGATACGCTAGTTCGCCAGGAGAAGACATTGTTGTTTGTAACGTACACATATAATATACCTGGTGCGCGCCCTTATTTATAGACTTTTAGGACCGTATCACAGAAGGTTAGGTAAGACTTGCCTTTTGGTAAATTAGCTACCCTTAGGTAAACTCTAGGTTAGGTTAGAGATTGCCATATCACAGAAGGTTGGGTAAGGTAAAGGTAAGGTAAAGCTTTGGTAAATAAAGACAAATTTACCCAATGATCTTACCCTTGCTAAGAGCAGAGGTAAAGGTCTGTTAACATTCAATTAGTCTACGTTTTCAATGGATTTGATCGAATTTTTGGATGATGCAAGTGAAAACGAGGAAGATTTATTCTTTCATGCACACCGGCTCATTAAACGGACTGAACCGTTTGAAATTTACAATGACCAACAATTTTATATGCTATACAGATTTAGCAAGGTCAATGCCCATCGATTAATTACTCTGATTCACTGTTTTTTTTTTGTACGAGACAAAGATTTTGAGGCTCGTACGAAGATTTTCAGAGCCATCTTTGTACAACGTACAAAGACTTTTTGGGGCAAAGTAATAGTAATTTTAACACTTTTTTGAGTATTTTTTAGCAAAATTTCAAAAATTTTAGGCGCTTCGCGCCGAATATCATAATTACATTGTATTTAGCTCCAAGCGCTGGCATTAAACACTCCAAAATCTATCTTTAAGCATCTTTGTACAGATTTAAGCATCTTTTACATCTATTTCTACTGTTTTATAAAGATTTTATGCAGAAAAAAGAACTATTAAACAACTTTGCACTGTTTTCTGCCGTTTGAAGATAAAATTGACTCTTTTATCTTTGCGTTGCATTAAATTCATAAGCAAATTGGTGTCTATTATGAGATTCACTCAGCACATTGCAATCGCTTTATTATTTATAATTACGTAACACAAGTTATTTTAATTTACTGAGTCGAATTTTATGTGTAATTTCAACCTAAGACTCATGAAAGTTTTGGCGTTTCGGGCCGAACTAATATAACCAGCTGAATTTAGGACAAAGTTACACCTTTTGCGAAGCGTGCGGGTCACAGATAACAATCTAGTAGTATGTAAAAATGTGTACATTCAATAGCATATCTATACGTTATATGTACAAAAAAATTTTCGCTCGTACAAAGACTTTTCCGGAGATCTTTGTACATGTACAAAGAGGCTCGTACAAAAAAACAGTGCTCTGATTTCACCCTATCTGAAACAAAGAAGCACACGTCGTCATTATTCTTTATCACCCGAAGTTCATGTAAGCATATGCACGTTACATAAAATCAAGCTAGAAAAGAAGCAACATAATTTTACAATTGATAATATTGGCTGGTCGAGGCAATGTGGCCATCTGAATCACCGGAGTTCGAAAATATTGACATATGAATTTGCCTTTTTTGAATGAATACAAATCAATTTAATTTGTATTTTACAATAATTCAGAGAATGTCAGACGCTAAACTGAACGGATTTGCAATAAAAATGATAAATTTTCTCGTCTACCTAACGTTTACCCTTAGGTACTTACCTTGCCATCACCCAACCGTCTGTGATACCAGAGCTTGGCAAACCATAGGTAACTTACCAAGGCTGGTAAACCTTAGGTAGCTACCTAGACATTACCCAACCTTTACCTTTGCCATACATTTACCTTACCCAACGTTCTGTGATCGGCCCTTAGTAGGTAGCTTTGGCCTTTTCCTCCTCGACCTGCTGCTCAGTGTAGCGCTTCAGGACGCGTTGCCCTGCTTCTTTTATGGCCCTATTGAATTCGGAGCATTTGGGACACATTTGCATATTCAAGTACCACCTGCCTGCATTTGTTTCATAAAAAATCCCTCTCAGAACTCATTTTTGGCAAAAGTAGCAGAGGTAGATCATCAGGGAAAATATGGGGCGAGAATCCGTCAGATCACAATATGACATGCACGTTGCTCGCACGATGCATTCTGTACCTGATAAATAAATTCAAGCATCACTGATGTAGACACGTGTATATCAGACATGCACACGCACACACAACGTGCAACATATATTTCAAAAATATTGATTTTATGTTGATTTAATGGAAATTCTCAGTTTTTAAGCCTGCGCGTATATTGGCGGTCCGCTTGTAAGCAAGCATCGCTGCATAAAAAACATAAGCCTATTTCGCTCTACGAAATTGATGAATTTTCCAGTATTTTTCATTATTTTTCATTATTTTTTCATTTTTCATCATTTTCTTTACAGTCGTTACAGTACGGCTCGTTCATTTTCCAATTAAACTCATTTGATTCTTTAGAGAAACAAGTAAACTGTTATGATAAATCATCGGCAGATGGACATATGACCGCCCTGCAGCAGTCGCAACTTCTTCATACTTTTGAACACAGATTTTTGAACTAGGTAAGCCTGAACTTTTTATTTGGACTGGTTTAACCAAGACAGGCTCAGCCCTCCGTTTGCCGTGCCCTATGCCGGAGGCATCATGAATACTTATTGGCATTTTTTTCTGTACTTTTTATCCTTGTGTCCAAAACTAAGTTTAGCCTCGTTTTGACTCCAGTTATATCGTTTTTAATGATTCAGCTTGATGAGGAGTTATAGAGTAGTAAAATATAAGCATTTTTAGGCCTATTTACAGTGATATCACAAAAAGTCAAAATAGGAAAATGGAGTTATCATAAAAAATTTAGTGGTTCATTCCTTTCCAGCATTTCAAATGTAACTCCTGGTTGTGTTTAAAGCTACAGATATCTAATTTTTCTTGTTTTTGCATGGATATCAAGTAGGTGCTTATTCTTATGCATTGTTATAGTTTTTTAGTTGTATCTCTTTGAAAAATAATATTTACAAGAAATAACATACATATTTCGAAAGAACATAAAAAATTGTACGAAATGAAAGGAGGAACTGTGACAGCATGTAAAGATGGTGTAGCTTAATATGGACTAGGAGGCTTTGCTATGAAGGTGCACTTCGACTGCAAAAACATGATGGTAAAAGGAGGGTTGAGCTGAGGCCCAAGCCAGCCTAGAGCCTTGCTTAAATCTGAGAAATCAGGTTGATCCTGGGTTGTGGTTTAAGCCTGGCTTAAATCGTACTTGATTGAAACCGATAAGTCAGACTTAAGCTACGCTTAGCATTAAGTCGGGCTCAAACGCCTGCATATTGAAATCGGGCCCTGATTTCTGGCAGATTTTTATGAGTTTTTGCGCGCAGAGATGACTTTTACCTAGTCTGCACCTTTTATATTTTTTTAATAATCCGCTATTCCGAGTATATTTTGTCCTTTTTTGTTCCATCGGAACATTTTTCTTTGCTAGTGCTCCACTTTTAATTAGAATGATTCGAGTGAGATTGATCAATAAAATCATAGGTAACTTGCCCAATAAAATATAATACTTAGAAGAAAGGAAACAAAATAGTTTATTCTCATCAGCATCTACATTGCAAACAAGACTTCTTTCATGATTCATAATTATGATGTGACAGATAATACGATTTTTGAAAGCAAATTTGAGTTTCTTTCGCAGAACAGTTTGCGTAAACAACTGCAACTTGTACAGCCTATAAGCTCTGGACCTGAAGTTAAACTCAAGTGTGTAGTTTATAGAGGGTGTAAAAGGAAATCGATGATGAGTTCCTAATCCTGATAGTACGGAGAATCCTTATATTTCGAAGAATTTGGAAAAACTTAGCCTTCGGCTATGTTCTGTAGCTAAAATTATTTTCAGTGTAATCTTTACACAGTAGCTGAGTGTTAAGAATATCGATAATCTGATTCGTAATGCTGATGTCTCGAATAACATTTTACAAAGGAATTGACCCTCTACAAAACTCTGGGAGCAGCTAAACCATTAGTGTTTAGTAGTTTACACCTCCATTCAGTGTAAACTCATTCATTCAATAGAATCTGTTAATCTTAAGCACAAAGCATTTTTAGAATAGTTCGCATAATTCGATTCATAATCGAAGAAGTTGGCTGACGAAAAAATCGGCAAAAAACGTGTTTTTTATACCAAGGTTTTGACTTTACACCTATACACCTAACCTAGATAGTGAGTTTAAAGAAACGCGTCAATGTCCAATGTGTAACCTTTAAAGCGTACTTAATTTTTAGTACACTTTGCCCGTCTTGGTTTACAACCGGCGAAGATGGCAAACTGAAAAAAGGTAATAAACGTGTTTTTTGTGCACCAGTGAGGTGTAAATTTTAATAATCTGAAGCCAACTAGTACCTTTGTCTGACAGAAACTTTTGTTCTACATCCTATTTGAGACATCGACCAATCGAAAAAGATAAGAAAAGAAGACGTGTTTTTTACCCCACATTGTTAACATCTGATTTCGAACTTCACACCTCCAGAGATAACTCAATATTGCGTTTTTTAAAAGCAATTCGCTGCAAGGATGCAGGCATTGAGACCCGAACTTCATTTTTTTTCTAATAAACTTGTCCATACTTAGTGGAAAAATTGGCTGAGAAATCTGAGACAAATCCTGTTTTTTAAACCCTCCAATAGAGTGTGAAGTTTAAACCCCAATATCTAACTCCGTATTGAGTGTAAAAAAAATTTGCTGAGTATATAGGAAGTAGCCGTTGAGTCGCAGTACATGTCTGTTAAAAAAAATCTTTAGGAATTATGAGTAGATTTCTTAGCAGACAGAAATAATACGGAAATCACGACTAAAATCTGTCTTTACAACCTCAGATTTTTTTACACTCTTTACACTCTCACTCAAAAAGTAAAACAATATTCAAAAAAACAAAGATTTAGCGTTTTTAGAGAATTTAATTTTCTATAATTCTATAAGATTATATTACATAAGGCCTTTACGCTTAATTGTCTAAAAAATTGTCCTCGAAAACTTTCAAAAAAATTTTATGTTATATCCTTACTCGTAAAAAGCTTTCACGTTCATTCCGAGCACCGCATTGAGTGTAAAGAAATACAAAAAATAACATAAGCAGCTGATATTCTAAATACGCATGTTTAAAAGCAACTGCACCTCTCCAAAAATGTCCCAGTGTTGCCATAATAGGGAAGTTGCTTCATAGGGTATCCAAGTATATTATAGGTATACGCGGTGATGCGCTAACTATAATCCACCGAAACTAAACACGCGTAAGTTGCAAATACCAGAATAAAAATAAGAAATTGCCATGTTAAGCTCTTCGAATGTTCTCTAGATCAATTTGAGAATTGCTGTCTACGATTATATATTAATGGACATGTGAAGTTGCTCGATAAACAAGCTGCTTATCTCACTAACTTTTAGTAAAGAAAACAGGTGATTATTTAAAAACCCAACAAACAAAATGCATAAAAGTTCCAAAAACATTGGAAAAACATGACTGAAAAGTTTATAAAGTTAAGTTATTACCGCAAAAAGGGTGAATAAAGTATATAAATCGTTATCCTGGCATATTTCATCCTATTTTAAAGCGTGCTGTTTATAAATATTGTGAAAAATTACAAGTCTTGAAGAAGCGATTGACGCGTATTATACAATTCAGTTTTGCAACTTTCCACTCTAGCGAAAGGTGTAAAAAACGAGGTTTTGATCTCAGATTTCTCCGCCATCTTCTCCATTACAAGCGGGACAAATTGAATAAAATAGATATGAAGTACCTTTTAAGGACTACACGTCCTAGCTAATTGCGTTTAAAAAACGAAATATGTAAAGTTCAGAAATCATGGGTGTAGAGCATAGGGCAAATAAACCACATTTCTTCCCTTTTTTGATTGAGCAATATCTCCAAATATTCTGCGGAACGAGAAGTTTCCCATGCACAGACGCACTACGACTTAAAGGCTACAAATTGACCCAAACTAGAATTTCTTTTACACTCGATAGGAGTTTTCAGATTTTTTTTAAACTTAACAATGTGGTGAATAGTAGAAAAATACGTTTTTTGTCCGGTTTTTGTTCAGAGCCGTGTTAGAGGGGAGGAGGCCGCTCCCTCTTTCTGCCAGAATATTTTAACAGATAAGATAATGCATAAAAACATCGAAAGAGCGCATTATTTTGTTAGAAAGGCATACAATTTTATCATTAAAAAATTACTACATTTACTTAACTCATTGGGGAAAAAGTGCAAGAAATTATAGTTG
>JAVLUZ010000154.1:20173477-20210151 GCA_036768485.1 Mermis nigrescens | reverse complement strand
AACACTTTAAGCGCTTGCCGCTTAATGAATTAGTGTCTGCATGCATCATTAGTTTATTCCCAGTATAGATGAAGCGTTTAGGAATGTACATAAGTATACATGTACAGGCCAGTGTCTAGGGGGATAGGGGTGAGGCGCGTGCCCGCCCCGAAACGAAATATGAGAATGATTTTTTCCTGTACTCCCCCTTTGCTTTTTTGGCCAAAAATCGCAAAAACATTTCGGCACTTCAAACTATAATTAAAGTTCATTTAGTCCCAAGCGCGCGGTTCAAACAGTCCATTTTTAGCCTTTATACAACCTAAAGCATATTTTGCATCTATGTCTTCTTTTTTGCACAGGTTTTATGCAGAGAATGATAGTTGTTCAAGAGGGTGTCCATTGGATTCACACCATATTTAAGGCATCTGGCAGTGATCAGACCGAGGGTACTTTTTGGACCCTCGGCCTCGGCCGAGGCCGAGGCGACTTAAAATCCTTGCCTCGGCCGAGGCCGAGGTAATGCCGAAGGTCAAGCTTATATACCTATACCCATAAATAGTACTCTTAGAATATTTTGTATGTACATGAGCTAGAGAATAATCGTAATATTTAACACTTTATCGAACTAAAACAAATGTTTATTGGTGTTGGCCAGAATTTTTATTTCAATCTGATGAAGCAGATAATTCATTATCGAAATCTAGATCATCTGAATCAAAATTAGCCTCATCTATTTCGCCTTGTTGTGCTATCGCGTTATCGTCGTCGTCAGCCTTTATCAGATTCTTTAAAGTCACACTATTATAACCACCTGCTTTAAGATTGTGCTTTACAAAAGAATCTTTGAATGTTTTATGATAGCAGACGAATGCGAGAATTACTGTACTTTCTGATCCATTCAGTAGCGGGAGGGGCGGTATACAAACTTTTCCAAAAAAATTCAAAAACAGGTCCAAAATTTTGCCCTCAAAGCGCGAAATAGCATTTTTCGGTGTTTTACATTGTATACTTTTACATAAAATCACTTTTGAAGTCATATTTTTGTTAAAATTTTAGAATTTTCGACAATTTTGTGCAAAAAAATCATTAAATTTCTAAGACTTTAACAAAAATCTGGCGCGAAGAGCCGAGAAATTTGCAAAACTAAGGCGGATAGACGTCTAGAAGCATGATTTACTGCTTGATTTCCTGTATTTATAGCATTTGATGCAAAACATTGAAATTATTTTATTGAAAATAGAAGAAAACTATGCAAAAATGGCTGTTTCTGCTGTTAAAATTGTTTTGAAACCTACATGAACAGAAAAAGGGCTTCCAGGGCCCGGTTTCACCACAAAGCTACGAGTTACAGTGACGGTTTCATGAGTACGGGCTACGAGTGCTACAAATTTCCGTTTCACCAAAAACTGAGATTTACGAGCCACGGGCTACGAGTTACGAGTTCTACGAGTGTTTTTTCACGAATAACGGCTGGGCGGTTTCACCAGATATTACGATCGAATGTTACGAGTGGAAAGATTCGTAAATTTTGTAATATTATCACGGATCAAAAAGAGGTCCGTAGGACTCGTAAAGAAGTGGCAGACTAGTGCGTTTAATAGTTTTCTGGTTTGTTTTTTCTCAATTTGTTTCACTTTCGTGCACAAACCTAAATAATACATATACTGGCAGCACATGTAAAGGGTAAGAAGATTAGCATTAAAAAAATAATCTATTTTTCAAAAAATGTTCTAGAGAAATCCCATAAAATTCGATTCTTAAGCTGCATTCTTGAGTAGTAATTCGAAATTTTATTTCTTTAGCCCTTGTTAGTAATGTTCGCAGCTTTTTTATGAAAAATATTACAATCAATTACACATTTTGCATGAATTGCGGAAATCAGACATTTTTGATTAGATTTCTGAAAATTAGGATTTCATCGCACTTCCTTCATAAAAGAGCCGACTGCATATTTTATGTACGTATTAATGACAACTAAGAATGATTTGTTAAATTTGAAAATTGAAATAATACGCTGTGATATACTTTCAGCTTCGTAACGTCTCTGAATCTGATTTAATTGATTTCGTTTATAAATTATAAGAGTAATAATAATAATAATAATAATAATAATAATTATTATTATTATTATTATTATTATTATTATTATTATTGATTTTCAATTTCAAAAACGGAATATTTTAATAATAATAATAATTATTATTATTATTAGTATTAGTAATATTCTTATTATTATTATTATTATTATTATTATTATTATTATTATTATTATTATTATTATTATTATTGTTGTTATTATCGTCATGATTATTATTACTAATATTATTATTTTCGTTTTTATTTAAAGTTATAAATTTTCTGAGAAGCTTATTAATTCTTGTTGACTAAATCCCAAACATTTCTAAACACTTTCTATGTTTTTTTATCGAGCGGCATAAAATCTGCAATTAATTACATAATTATACTGTTTAAAACATAGACAATGACTAACGAAGAATGTCATATGCAAAAGAAAAAGATATACATTTTATTACGAGTACTCGTAAAAGGTCCAAAAAGTACTCGTAAAAAATGAGTTTTTATGAGTACTACGGAAATCCTGGTGAAACCCTCGTAATACGAACTATCAACCCGTTGCTCGTTACTCATAACTCGTAGTCGTAATTCATAACTCGTAAAAAGATGGTGAAACCCGATTTTCCCGTAAAACGGAAGTCGTAGGATTCTTAGGAGTCGTAAACTTATGGTGAAACCGGGCCCAGGTCGCCAAGAAAGTAAATAAATGTCATTAATAGGTATAATCCGGCGCGTAGCGCCAGAAAAATTTGAGAAATTATGGTCACTGACGACCAAAAATCATTGCAAATTGCATATCCATTCTTTATCTCGCCAAATATTTTGGCCAATGGGGTTGCGGCCGCCCCCTTAAATCCGCCTCTGCATGTAGCGACTGTACTTTCCGATCCATGTAGCAAAAAGACGCTTTTGGTTGTACAAAATATCATTGTGAAATTCAACGCGAAGCGCGAAAAAGTCTTTCGCGATTATTCTCAAATTTTATTTCGAAAGGGGCACTTTCCCCCAATCCCCCTGTATACGAGCCTGAGCTCTACGTTAGGGTTAAAATAGGAACTATATGCTATGCAGGAAGGTCGGTAGGATACTTAATCAGTGATACTGATACACAAAACCTCTAAAATAAAAAATAATTCATGACAATGCCGTGGAAGAATAGAAAAGCTGTGGTGAATGAATTACAGACAAATGTTCAAAAACTCCTTTTTGTAAAGCATAATCTCAAAGCAGTTGCTTATAATAGTGTGACTTTAAAGAATCTGATAAACGATGACGACGACGATGATGCGACAGCACAACAAGGCGAAATGGATGAGGCTAACTCTGATTCAGATGATCTGGATTTTGATGATGAATTATCTGCTTCATCAGATTAAAATCAGAATTCTGGCTAACAACAATAAACATATAAACAGTTGTTTTAGTTAGATAAAGTGTTTAATATTACGATTATTTTCTCAGCACTGTTCTTTCCGATCCATGTAGCGAGCATGCGAAATAAAAGTCAGTCATCATATATATATATATATATATATATATATATATATATATATATATATATATATATATATATATATATATATATATATATATATATATATATATATATATATATATATATATATATATATATATATATATATATCAATTGGCACTTTGCTGTATGTAACTTGGTGTAACTGGGTACGCGCCTAAAACCAAAAAAGAAAAGCCAATAGGTAAGAAACAGCGGTGTGTACTGCAGATGCATTCTAAATAGTTAATATTTAAGGGATATATTAAACTTATTCAAATTTGATTTTAACCCACGGCGCCTCGGCACTTTTCAGCTTCGCCCTCGGCGCCGGGGCCGAGGCTCCAAAAAACGCCGAGGCCGAGGCCTCGGCCTCGGTCCGATCACTGGCATATGGGTATCCAAATTTACAAAATGTACAGTTCTAGTGATCGCAAAACTCCTTTTTAATTCATCCTTTGAATGAATTAAATTTTCACCCTCCCTCACGTTTTAAAAAAATTTTGGTCGTGCCCCCCACAAACAAAATCCTGGCTACAGGCCTGTACATGTATCATAGGTGATGGAGGGCATCCCTGTCTACGGTTGCCTCGCCTTCCAAATCTGTAAAAATCAGAAATTTCGGGAACCTCAATTTTTGACAAAAACTGTGGCCATTTTTAGGTGTTTTTTTGCCACTTTTAACCAGATATTGAAGGTCTCACCCTTCCTGAAACTGGATAACCACCCCTCCCAAAATTTTGAGTTTTCTGTCTGAGTGTAGGAGACTACATAAAAGTAGGACTAGGATTGCACAGTCGGTAGCATTCCTCGCAAAATGCACATGGAAATACATTACAAGATCAATAGGGATGCAGCGGATACCCGCGCCCGCTATTACCCGATTCTTTTTTTGGTACCCGCATTCGCTATCGAAAATTTTTTAGACCCACACCCGCTAAATTCATTCTTATAAAACAGCGCGTGGCGGATTTGAAAGATTTTTATCTAATCTAAAGCGAAAGATAAACAAATATTTTAAAACAAAATCGAAAAGATAATCAATTGAATCTTCGCAAGCAATGAGTTGCAATTTAAAAAAGACAATTTGTCGAAAAAATCCAACTACTGATAATTCTTTCGCACTTTGCAGGGAATTATGTTACGATACAATGCCACTTCCACTTCACGCCGCACTTCTTTAATTAGAAAGCTCGATTCGGTACAACTTCTAATTCAAATTTAGTTTCAACGGGCAGAAAGGTAAATCCAGTGAATTCCATTAAAGAGATGTAATATGCTGGCTGATTCAAGCGTTTGACTTTGTGAAGAGAAATAACAGCGGTTAACTGAATCGACGCCAAGCACTAAAAAAATTTTACGTTTCTCTCCTGATGGAATTAATTGTGGTCATTATAAACGCAAGCAATACATAAAATAATGACTCAATTCAAACGTCAACAATGTTAAACATTTTAACTCTTTTTCGCCTCCAAAAAATCTGTGCAGCTGCTACTTGTACAATGAAGATATCAGCAATTCTAAGTAACGCCGAGTTTCTAGCTGACTAAAAATGCAAAGATTTAAAGTCATACATGTAACGGCGCTTAGGGGAAAGATAAGGAGACGTCTGACTCTGGGTAAGGGGATCCCCCATCCAACTGTTACACGTATGTTTAAAGTCCTTCGATTTTGCTATGAATTTCGGATCGTTCTAGACTGAGAGTGCAAAAAAATCTGAGCTGAGGTGACTTGGTCTCCGAGCATCCTTTCCCAAGGTCCAGAGTTGAGGGAGGGGTGAAATTCAAAAATAGGGGGCGCTGAACACCTAAGTAGTAACGTATGCCAACAGTGCACATTTGACCAGAAGGAATTTCAAAATTAGCAGAAAATTAAAACAAAACCAATTTTACCTTTACTATGCCTGCAAGCTTTATCAAGGAAACAATGTCGATTACAAAGCAGAAAACGTGCAGCTTCCAAATACATCTTGACGAGAGTTATGCTAAATGTTATTTCCATTGTGAGTCAATCGCACTTTAGAAACCTACACCCGCACCCGTTATTACGAAAAATGTGAACCCGCTGCATTCCTAAACATTAACATGGGTAATCTCCATTTGAAGAAATAAATTGTTAACAAATGTATTAAATTTTAATTGTGAAGAGAAAAGTCAGATGGAGAAAAAACGCCTGAAGTATGTCTGCTTCCTCGCAATCTGTTTTTTTTGTACTCGGCAAAGATTTTTTCCGATGTACAAAGACTTTTCGGGACCGTCTTTGCACATGCACAGTCTTTGTACATGTACAAAAGATTTTTTGGGAGAGACAAAAATTGCAAAGAAGATCTGAAATTCGCAATTTTCGGCGCTTCGAGCCGAAATGAGTAATTGTGTGTTCTATATATCTTTATAATGGCAGAAATTGCATTTCAAAAGGAAAAATGTCAACTTTTTCGGCGCTTCGCGCCGTTTTAAGACGATTCTTAGCGATTTTTGTCCTTAGAGACCCAGAAATTAGCTGAAATATGCTACCAAGAGTCGAACAACTCTGTTTTTACCACACTAAAATCGCTACTGTACCATATTATAGTACCTAAAAATTTGTGTGTACAAAATAAACAAAGATTTTTGGGAAGACAAAAACTGTAAAATTTTCGGCGCTTTGAACCGGAGTTAGTAATTGTTTGTCCTATATATCTTTAAAATATCAGGATTTGCATTTAGAATGGAAAAATGTCAAATATTTCGGCGCTTCGCGCCGTTTTGTGACAATTTTTTGTAATTTTTGGCGTCAGAAACCCAAAAATTCTCTAAAATACACTAACTACCAAACATCGAAAACCCTGTTTTACCACACTAAAATCGCTACTGTACTATATTATAGTACATAATTTGTATGTACAAAATGTACAAAGACTTTTGGGGACTATCTTTGTACATGTACAAACGGACCTTGTACAAAAAAACACTGCTTCATCGTTTGATTGACCTATTATTCATTCGAAACAGAATCTAATTTTCCCTATCGCCAAAGATTTCTCCTCATCCATCCATGTGCGTTAATATATATATATATATGATATGCATATACACTTAAATCGAAAACTACGTCAGAGGTTAAAAACTATTCCAAGTGCAATTCTGAAATTATATATCGGTTATATACATAAGCAATTTCTTACAATGTTCTTCTTCAAATCAGGCTCGGCATTCAGCACCACATTGTCGCTGCTAAATTTCATTGCTCTTTCAACAGTTTTAAACAATTGAACGGGTGTAGAAAAACGTTTTTGTTTGTCCGTGTCCAATCGATCATCGTTCCAATGAGATAGCTGTGCATTTGATCGCTGAAAATACATGCTATCATCAAAGTCATCTTCGTCAAATCCACTAGGAACGGCGAATAAAGCACCTTCCAACATTCCTTCAGTTTACAGGACGTCGATTTCAGCTTGTTTACTTCCTTAGCAAATAAAACAATTTCTAATGAGATGAAATAAGTACGGTCAGGTCATGTGCTAGAAAACATAGCCTATCACTTAATTCAACGAGGGATGCATAGCTGGGCAATAATCAGACTTTCACTTTGCTCAGGTAGTAGATTTTCGAATTGGTTGACAAGTTTATCAAATAGGTTGTACCATAAATGATAAAAATACATAGATCGCCTGATTCTAAGGAGGGGTTGAGTCGACTTTGCCTAATTCCCAATACAAGTCGATCGGTGTTGAGGCCAGATTGATATGGCAATCATACATGCACAAGGCCGCATTTTTTAAAGCATTTTTTAGTTCAGCTTGACTGCATTATATCACTTTTAGGACTAAAAAATAAAGAAATAGATAAATTTGGCGAAAAATTTTCATCTTTCAACCCATTTCGGCCCAAGAGCGTCCTCTAAGTGAACAAAACAGCGTATAAAATTAAATCCGGCTCGAAGTGCCGGAAAAATTTTGACATTATCATATACCTATGCTTTTGTCCCCGTAAGAGCTTCCTTAGGACAAATTTATCTTACACTTCTTACTTCTGCACTACATTCCTTGCTATTTGTGCAACAGGCCGATGGGCAGGGTTGCCAATGCCAATGATGAGGTTTTACATCAAATTTTAAGGTTTTTCGCGTTTGAGTTTTTTGCGGCTTTTACTTGTTGAGGTTTTTTCAGATATTTAACGACTAAAGAAAATGATTAACGTGGGGCGAAAGTAGTTTTACCATCTTTAAGGGTCAGACAGACAGAACAGAGTGTAGAAGTATATTTAGGAGCAAAAGAAATTGATTAGCAAGTAACTGCATAAATCAATTTTTCGGACGGAATATAGAATACTTGAATAAGTCAAAGCTTCTAAAAAATCGTCTTTTACGCTTTCCAAGCAAAAATCTTGAATATAGAAGCCAAAAAGAGACGGAAGAGAAACTTTTTAAAATTATTTTAAAGTTTTTAAGAATACTTTTTATATATTTCAAACATTTTTTAAATTCATTTTTTTGCCATTTTCATAATTTTAACGTTGCTTGAGGATTCAGTTTGGTGCCAGACATGAACTAAGCCTAAGTAGAGATGCGGAAAAATTGCTTCACTCGCGATACCAGTACCTCATTTGAAAATTGAGAAAAATGATGAAAAAGAATGACGATTATTGAAAATTATAAATAAATTGGTATAAAAAAATTTAGGAATATAAAATTTTTTTTCTCTTCAGCGCAATTTTTTTAGCGCAGTGCAAACAAAAAAGCCGCGCGCAAAGGAGAATTTTCGGACATTTGCGCAGTGCGCAAAGGAAAAATTCTGACCATTAAAAATAAGAAAAATGAAGAGAAATGAATGACAAAATGATTGAAGGAGTTGAAGTAAAGTAAAACTTTCTTTTTCAAACAGATAAGTGTTGTTCCATAGTCATTTAATATTTTATTACTATCATCACAAAAAGCACTGGCACATTCTTTATTAAACCATCGCAAAGGACATCGCAAATGACCTGAAATGAATCATTTCAAATTATCATAAATTTATCTTAGAATTAGAAGGCAAAAAATATCAGCTATTATTTAACAAATTCGCAATATATAGCTGCATGGACAGTAAAACTGTACTATGCTCGTAGCATGAAAAGGAAAGTCGGATTCAGATTCAAGGATCGTTGTTTCACTCAACAATAAACAATGTTAAACCTCGTTTACCCGTGCTTGAAAGTTGTACGAAATGAAGCTCATTAAATATTCATTCCGGGCTTAGTGTATTGATATTGCATTTTAGTTTCTAAGCATAAATTATTTTATTGCGCAAATATGAGCTTCTCTGCGCAAACGTCCGACGCTCTCCATTAGCGGCTGCGCAGAATGGGGGTGGCGCTGAAAAAGCCTGATTCAGCACCTCTTTTCACGTTTTTATCGTATTCACCAACTTCAAATTTGCTTTAACGTTTAAATTTTCAATTTTTCAGTTACCTTTCAACTATTCTCCAGTTTATCAAAATGTTCTTCCTTTTGCAGACTGGTGTGGTTAGTGCAGGCCCGTATCCAGGATTTTGTTTCGAAGCGGGGGGGGGGGCGACGACGAACAGAATTTTTAAAAACATAAGGAAGGATTAAAGGATGAATTAAGAAAGACGTTTTACGATCAGTACGAGTTTTACGATCTGTTCACTTTGCAGACATATGCACAGCATTGGAATTCTGAGAGGATTTGAAATCATAAAGTGCCTTTTTTGGGCTTAAAAATGGTAGGTTCGCGTCAAAAACATCGTTTTTAAGCGTTTCTGACGATGTCTCTATTTTCTAAAGCATGAAAACAAAACTTTCGAAAAAATTTTTAAAAAGTCGAACAAATTTAGCAAAATAGTTAAAAGCGTTTCTGACGATGCCTATTTTTCTAGAGCATAAAACCAAAAATTTTTGAAAAAAAAATTTTCTTTTAAGTCGAACAAATTTAGCAAAATAGTCAAAACATGAGTATAATGGCGCGAAGCGCAGAAAATTTGACACTTTTGAGCAAATAGATATAGCTAAACACGCCTAAAAAGCACCTTTTCTACGAATTTTCAGAAACTTTTTGGAAACTCTCGAAAAATCGCGAATTCTGGGGATGGGCAAATAAAAAAATTTCTGCGCGGGTGAAAATTTTTCTGGGGAGGGGGTGGAACTCCCCAAGATCATATATGACACTTTGTAAATTTTGCTAACCAGATGCCTTAAATATGGCGATTTTCTGCATAAAACCTGCGCAATACAGAAGACTAGAAGCAAAATACGCTTTAGGTTATATAAGGACTGAAAATGGAGTATTTAAACCGCGCGCTTGGGACTACATCGATTCTAATTATAATTGTGAATTTCGGCGCGAAGCGCCGTTAAAAGCTTTTATTACTATAAATAAGAAAACAGTGTCGAAGAAATAAATGAACAAACGAAATAAGCTAAGTAAAGACAGAACTGTAGCCATTGTTGTGCTCGCTTTTGCAGCAATGCATGTTTAAACACGTTTTTTCGGTCATCCAATTCTGGTGTGGCAGGTAATATGACGGAAACTGCACTGTACTTTCCGATCATAGTTTCCCAAGGTCCAGAGTTGAGGGAAGGGTGAAATCCCAACATGGTGGACCAGTAAATTAAGTAGTCTTTGTATGAGCGAACAAATTTTTGTAGATATTTTATATAAATATACATATTTTTAAACATACACATTTTTACATACTGCCAGTGTGTGACCTGCAACCGGCATGCAGTCCTAAACAGTGTTTTTTGTGCAAGATACCTTTTTACGTGTACAAACGTGGTATCCAAGTCTTTGAACATTTTGTACATGCAAATTTTTGTGTACTATTATAGTATGGTACAGTAGCGATATAGTGTGGTAAAACAGGGTTTTTCGACCTTTGGTAGTGTATCTTAGCTAATTCCAGGGTTTCTGAATATTTGACATTTTTCCATTCTAAATGCAAATTCTACTATTTTAAAGATATATAGGACAGACAATTACTGATGCGCCGAAAATTTTCGGAAATTTTACACCTTTTTACAGTTTTTGTCTCTCCAAAAATCTTTGTGCATGTGCAAAGACGGTCCTGAAAAGATTCTGTACATTATGAAAAATCTTTGCCGAATACAAAAACCCGCAGCCCTAAATGTGATTATTCGGCTTAAATTTAGTTGATAATATTAGTTCGGCGCGAAGTGCCGAAATTTTTATGAGCTTTCGATGGAATTCACACATAAAACTCGACTGAGAAAGCATTACAAAAATTGTAATATGCGAATTAAATCTTGTAATAAGCACTACTGCGCTTAGAAATCCAATGCAACATCAGGATAAATTAGTCAATTTTATCTTTGAACGGCAAAAAAGTGCAGTTATTAAATAGTACTTATTTTGCATACAATTTTTAAAAACAGTATCAATAGATACAAAAGATATTTAAATCTGCATAAAGATGCCTAGATTACACAACAATTGATTTTGGAGCATTTATTTCCCCTGCTTCAATCAAAATACAGTATATTAGTGATATTTTGCGCTAAGCGCCGAAAATTTTTTGAAATTTCCTAAAATATACTGAAAAACGATATAATTAATATCACTTTGTCCAAGAAAGAATTTTAACATTGTATAAAAATGGCTCCAAAAAATGCACGAGCCGAAATTGATTTTTGGCAAAACCTGCATTTATTGGCCATTTTTAAGTGCGTTTTTGCGATTTTCGGCACAAAATTCGTGATCATTTACCCCCTCTCCCATAAAAATGGCCGAAAACTATACGTGTAACAGGGGGTTTGGGGAATACCCCATCCACCCAGGGTTGGACGTCCTCCCCACACCCTTTCCTCCAACGTCAGAAAATTTTGACCCACCCTCCCCATTTTTGGCGGAAATTTGCGCTTTGATGGTTATTTTTAGGTGCTTTTGCCATTTTGACATAAAATTAGAGTCGCTAATCCCCCCTCCTTCTAAAAATAGCCAGGGATTCCTACCCGAAATTTCAAGCCGTTACATGTATGCCGAGGAGCCCCTCCCGAAAATTTTGATCTGTTGCATGCATGTTTTATAGTGATAGTTAGTCTATTCACTCTTGCTTACATTCAAAAATACTGTATCACTTCGTGAAATTCTTATAGTTAGCTGCACTTTTGCCATAGTAAAAATTAACTTCAAAAATTATTCAGAAGGTTTTCACCAAAAATCGTCTGACAGTGACTTGAGTCTTGTACCCTGAGCGGAGGGTAATAACCCTCCCTCACCCCCCCCTTTGGGAATGTGTGTTTCCGATCCATAAAGCGAGCATGAGAATTAAAACTTAGTCATCACATGAATAATAAATTGGCACTTTGCTGTATGTAACTTGGTGTAACTGGGTACGCGACTAAAACCATAAGAAAGGTCTATAGGTAAAAAATATCCTGTGTACTGCAGATGCATTCTAAATAGTTAATATTCAACGGATATATTAAACTTCTTCAAATTTGATTCAAACTCTCGGCGCCTCGGCACTTTTCAGCTTCGCCCTCGGCGCCGAGGCCTCGGCTCCAAAAACGCCGAGGATTGCCGAAGACCTCGGTCCGATCACTGCCTATACCTCTAGGAAGGTACCTATTAATTGAGGAGACGTGGGTGAACGGTGAGGGCCAGGGTCGAGGCCAGCGTCAGCGCCACATTACACCCGCAACAATAGCCAAGGCCATGGTCAGCACCAGCGCCACCTTTTACCCATGTGTGCCAACGGTATTTTACACACGCCGTTTGGTCCCCTGTGCATGCATACACATTAGAGGAGAATCAGAGTAGTATTCAAAACTAGCTACCCTCTATCTCCTAAAAATGTTTACGTTATAAAGTTAATTACTACCTACTAGTGATCGACTGGGGCCCCGCCCCAGCAATCCCCAGCCATTTTTCAGCATCCCCGGCCCCAGCCGGGGCAAGGTCAAAAAATGGCCGGGAGAAGGCTAGTGTAATTCGTATTTTGTACAGGCTGTGATACTGACACTTATTTATCAATGAGCAAGTGTTAATTTTGAGAACTGTACTGATTAGACCATATGTATACTTACTTAGTAGTTGTTATAACTTTGCTACTGTGTATAAATGAGCTTTTACTGAATAAATGTTCAGGAAAATCTGCAAGTTTTCGATTCCTCCACTTGACTTATTTAAACTAAATGCTACTTTTAACTCATTCATTCATAGCTATGGCTGAAAGATTTAGAGTTGACAAATACGTTCTATTTCTAGTTGGAAATTGTACGTTTTCAACATACTATTTTTAAAAAAAACACGTTTACATTTAATTAAATGGGAACCGCGTGCTTTAAAACACGTTTCTTGTGTATTAGTTATTAGAACGGAAGTTAATTATAGGCAAATGTAATCTACCGCCGCAGAATTGCGTCCGATCCGATAAACTAAATATGTCTGAAATAGTTTCCTAAGGGCCAAGAGTTGAGGAGGTGAAATCCCAAATTGGAGGACCAGAAACTTAGGTGGTGGACTATTATTAGCCGACTCTATTTTGTTGTACGAGCTTCTTGTGCTTGTACAAAGATCTCCAAAAAGGTCTATGTATGAGCTAACAAATTTTTGTAGCTATATTTTGACTTTTGAATGTATATTTTAGCTAATTTTGGGTTTCTAACGCCAAAAATTACTAAAATTGTCTCGAAACGGCGTGAAGCGCCTAAAAATTTGACATTTTTCCATTCTAAATACAAATTTTGCAATTTTAAAGATATAGGACAGACAATTTTTCATATCGGAGCGAAGCACCGAAAATTTTTGGGATTTTACACCTTTTTACAGTTTTAATCTTCCCAAAAATCTTTGTACATACACAAAGATAGTCCTGAAAACTCTTTTGTACATCGGGAAAAATCTTCGACGAATGCAAAAAAAAGACTGTTTTGTACATGCAAATTTTTGTATACTTCAATATGGTACAGTAACGATTTCAGTGTGGTAAAACATAGTTTTTCGACCTTTAGTAGTGTATTTAGCTAATTTTTGGGTTTCTGAATATTTAACATTTTTCCATTTTTCCATTCTAAGCGCAGTGTTGCTTATTACAAGATTTAATTCGCATATTACAATTTTTGTAATGCTTTCTCAGTCGAGTTTTATGTTTGAATTCCATCGAAAGCTCATAAAATTTTCGGCACTTCGCGCCGAACTAATATTATCAACTAAATTCAGGCCGAATTATCACATTTAGAAGCACGGTCTTTTTGTATTCGGCGAAGATTTTTCCTGATGTACAAAGACGTTTCAGGACCGTATTTGTACATGTACAAAAGATTTTTGAAGAACAAAAACTGTAAAAAGGTGTAGAATTCCTTATTGCAAATTCTACCATTTTAAACATTTTCAGGGGGTAAGCGGCTGCAAAAATGGAGCCGTTTACCCTTCCGCTGAAAATGGCCGAGAAATATACAATTCATGTGACAGGGGTTTGGGCCACCCCCATCCACGCTTTGAAGCCCCGAATTTCCTTGAAAGTCAGAAAATATTTGACCACCCTCCCCCATTTTTTGGCGAAAACCTGCACTTTTTTAGCTATTTTTATGTGTTTTTACCATTTTTAATCTAGTCGCTAGCCCTCCTTCTAAAAATGGCGAGTACCCCTACCTAGATTTCCAGCCGTTACATGTAGGTATTCTGAGGGACCCTCATAAAATTTTAAGCGATTACATGCATGAAAAAATTTAGTTCAAAAAATTCAAAAGGTTTTCTACCAAAAATCGTCTGACAGTGACTTGTGTCTTGGACCCTGAGGGGGTAATACCCCTCCCCTTATGAGAATGTGTGATGTCTCATTAATTACATCCAATACCTATTGCATCCAATCGCTAAAGCAGCAGTACAAGTCGCGAAAATTCAAATGATATAGTGTGCTAACTGCTACTAGCAGCGACATAGACTTTATTGATGATTCAGACAATGAAAAACTGGACTAAATTTGCTTATTTTGACATAAATAGTAATAAAGCTTGATATGAAAAGGCGCACCTAACTTTGTGCTTGCCATTTACTACTGAATGGAGCAGTCGCTCATTATTTATTTCCCTTTGCCCACCCCAAGTATGTGTCATGCCCTAATATTTTCCTTGTCTGACCCCGGCCAGCCCCGGCCCCGGATTTTCCAGCCCCGGTACTGCCCCGGCCCCGGCCAAAAAAGTCGCCCCGGTCGATCACTACTACCTACACCCAATACTCAAAGGAAACCGCATCGCCCGCATATCACATCGCTCTGCTACAGTGTTGCCAACTCTAGAAAGACCAACCGGACATACCAACATTAAAAACCGGACAAAACCGGACAAGAGCACACTTAAATTCCGGACAAAACCGGACAAACGATGTATACACTTGATAAATAACAAAGCGGCTAAAATTTATTCAAATCAAGTATTGCACTTAAATATCAACCACATTAAACGCATTTTGCACATTAAGCAAGGCTTCATCAGAAAGTTATAACAATTCATTAAGGCACACGATATCATCATCACAAATGCTACGACCGTACATTTTAGTGTTAAACAATTTAAGCAATGGATCAGTAACAGTGAAGTTGCAACTATTTTGCCGCCCTACCAGCACAGTAAAAAACGAACACGTAATAAAGCAGTTTTGACATCTAAGCGATTTCGTAGTTTGGTCTTCAGCAAACTTATTACAGAAATATCCCGTTCAACGCTAGCATTAGAAAATGGAAGACCTAAAGCAGGCAATGCAAATGAGGCTTTCAAACTAATGGCTTTGATGTGCTTGGCCGTTTTAACATGATTAAGGAAGAGCATCGTGTTTTGGGGGTAAATTAGCTGAACATAATTTACAGTGAGCAGAACCGTTTGAGCCTTCTACTAGCACGATTTGGAATTTGGTTCCCGAACACCGTTTTTCCCCAGCGATTTGGTTGACATTATAGACCAGACCCAAAATTTTTTTCCACTTTTTCCAACCTTTTTCCACGTTTTTAAAGAGGTCTAAAAATGTTTAAAATAGACCCCCTGTATTAAAAAATTAGTGTTTTTCAAGTAGAGAATCCTATGTGCTCATGTAATAGCGGTGTTTGATGTACTTTTTGTATAACAATTTGGCTAAACTTTACTCTATGGTGTGAACCGAAAATTTGCAGATGTATGTATAAAGGAACGATATTGGTTGAAAAGAGTAGGACATACAAAAAGAAAGTGCGGAAAAAGAAATTTCATGGAAAACGGACCAATATTGGTGAAGATAGACTTACGGTACTTTACTTTGTCATAAATGCACCCAGATGGTAGGCAATGTAAGCGAGAATATAAATGTGGATCTGAGGTGTTTCGAAAACTAGGGCATCAGGAAAAGTTTGTGGCGATGTGAGCAAAAAGGATTGAACAAGTTACTCCGGATATAGCTACATTAAAGTGGGTATTTTACTGTTTACCAAAATATTCCGAATTTGGGCTAAAAACATATTTATCTGACATTTTCGAGGTCGCTGATCACGAAGAAATAACCTTTATCGCGCAAAAAAATTTTTGTTTGAAAATTTTCAAATTTGAAAAAACAATTTTTTGCACATTTTTTCTGTCATTTTACTTGATAAGATATGTGAAAATTCAAGTTTCTGCTTAAATGACGGTTAGGCTTAGGCTTAGTATATCTGAGAAAGTGTTTTGGGTTGCTTAGGTCGAGGTCACTCCAGGGAACGACCGAAGCTTAGGCTTCGGCTTCGGCCGAAGCTTCGGCCGGGTGGGGTGTTTTCTTGCTTCGGCCCAAGGCCGAAGCAAGAAGGAAAAAAGGCCAAAGGCCGAAGCTTTTTCAGGGCAATTTTTTATTCGCATTAAAATTTAGACAATGTGCAATATAACTAACCCCAGACGACGCCATTTAGCTCAATTTATCTTCTAGTCACCTTTAATTTTGTTAAAAATATGCTCACAACAGTAACTTTGACTATATAAACAGCAAGCAACCATGTACTAATAACAAAAGCCGACTCATCTAAGCATTGTATCTGCTCCGCATCTGTTTCCATTTTTTAAAAAAGTTCGGCTATGAATGAATTACTAGCGATCGCGAAAATGATGAGACACTTAAGGGAAAAGCCACACCTTTATTCTTACATGTCTCTTATTTGAAGGCATGTCTTTCTTTACTCGAAATTCCAACGCCATCTTTGCACTTGTTGTATATCGTGTGTCTACTGTGTACCACTGTTTTATTTTAACAATATCCGTTTGTACTAAGGGATGCACCGAAGCCAAAATACGCAACTTTCAGCCTATTATTTAGAATTATCTCAACGTTTTTTGTTCGGATTTTGGCGATATTTTGAGAAACATCGTGCATAATCGTCTGTGCATATCATTCATGTATAACAAAACATTGGTCACAAATTTTATTTCATAAATTTAGCTTATTCACGTTTATAGCTGCAGCAATTTAATAGTCAAAATGATAATCTCAAGTTTTTCGCCAAATACACTAGCGTTTCTAATCGCTCATGCAGCAAACGAGAACGGGAATCCGAGCAAATATTGCCGCTTGTACTGAACAAGCGTTCACTCGAGAGTACACATAGGCGGGGGCTCAAATATTTCCTTAAACCCCATAAAATTCAAAAAAATAAGTCTTTTTAAACATTATTTTGTGCTATTTTTGCCCTTTTTGGGCTTAGTCGCTCCAAAATTGGTGTTGGTGCACCCCAAAATAGGACGACCAGCTACATGCCTGCGGATGAAATTCCAAAAGATGTTTTTTTTGTGCTGGATTGGCTGTCAACATAATAAAATATGCAAGCGAAATTTCTATCCTTGCTTAAGCTATTTTCAACTCGTCTGATCTAAAACATGAGTAATTCGTCTGATAATGATGCAAGTTACGTGAATCGGGCCAAATTTTATAAATGGTAGGAAAAATTTTTGGCCTATATAAGCTATGATGATTAATTGAACTCGAAAATACATGTGGAACGGATGCCATAGACTTTCCCAGACGCTATTTGCATAAGTCACATTTTGCCAAATACATATGTATACATGGTATATCCTGGATATAGCAAAAATAGTTGGCCCAAGTTGGTCCCAGTCTCTAGTACCGGCCCCGACGTCGGGTCCCGGTCAAAAGGCGGCTCCGGTGCATCCCTAGTTTGTACATGTACAGAGATGGTCCCAAAGTCTTTGTACATCTTTTACACGCAAATTTTTGTGTACTATATTATAGTACAGTGACAATTTTAGTGTAGTAAAATAGAGCTTTCGATCTTTGGTAGTGTATTTTAGCTAATTTCTGGGTTTCTGACGCCAAAACTTATTATAAATTGTCTCAAAATGGCGCAAAGCACCGAAAAAATTTGACATTTTTCCATTCTAAATGCACATTCTGCCATCTTAAAGATATATAGGACAAAAAAATTACTCATTTTGGCGCGAAGCACCGAAAATTTTTGGGAATTATACACCTTTTATAGTTTTTGTTTGCCCAAAAATTGTTGTAAATTCTGTATACACAAATTTTTGGGTAGTAGAATATGGTACAGTAGCGATTTTAGTGTGGTAAAAACAGAGTTGTTTGACTTTTGGTAGTGTATTTTAGCTAACTTCTGGGTCTCTAAGGGCAAAAATCCCCATAGGATCGTCTTAAAAGGGCGCGAAGCGCCAAAAAATTTGACATATTTACTCTTGAAATGCAATTTCTGTCATTATAAAGATATGTATAACACACAATTACTGATTTCAGCGCATAGCGCCTAAAATTTTTGCGAATTTCAGATCTTTTTTTGCAATTTTTGTCTTCCCGAAAATCTTTGTAAATGTACAAAGACAGTCCCAATAAATCTTTGTACAATGGGAAAAATCTTTGTCGAGTACAAAAACACTGCTGTGTACCATTCTCTTTTGTATTAAATAATTGCTCCATGGTCGACGTGTTAACTTTTTTTAAACTTCTGCATCTAATAATGGGAAGAAATCTATATTTGCTTTTATGTCTACCTTCTACAAATTTAAGTATCAGCAGGAAAATTAGGAATTAATCAATTGTTTTTATAATTCTCAGAAATTCCAGGCTTTATTCCTAATAATACATTATATTTTTACATATTCAGAATAGTAAATCTGATGATGATCAATATGTATTAGCTGCTGATATACATACATGAAATGTTCTAATAATGAAATCAGTGCTAATGAAGAGAATTAATTGCGCTTTTTAATAAAATTTTTTGCAATGAATGACACTAATTTATTACTTCATGCTGGAACATAATCAAGCTTAACTTTCATATTTATGACTCTATTCGCAATTCATTCTCCATACTAATAAGAATTAGACTGAAGAATTTATACAGATTCGGCCTTCGGCCGAAAGCCAAGTCAAACTGGCCGAAGCTTCGGCTTCGGCCGAAGCAAAAGCTTGGGCTTCAGTCGTTCACTGGGTCACTCCCGCTTACATCGAGGTATAGATGCTTAGGTCAATGTATAGATGCTCAGGTTGATATATAGATGCTTAGGTCGACCTAAATTCGGTACGTTATTCTGCATTCCACTGTTTGAATCTTCAAATGGTTGGAACTTTGAGATAATCCAAAAATGCTGTTTACATCGTATTTGAGTAGAAATCTTTAACTGGATGTAAACAATGATAAAAATAGTAGAATTACAAAAAAATTTCTCGAAAACTTTGTGCAAAACATTACAAAAAAATTTTCTTTAATCTTGGTATACGCGCAGTATAACTTAATTTTTGTAATCTGCGACCGTTAAAATGGCAGAAAAATATGTTTTTAGTGAAAATTGGAAAGTTCTGAAACAATGCGAAAATTCCTTAAAGTGGCTCAAAATGGTGATGTCAAGGATGGTGTTTGAAGTACCGTAACTCTGTGAATTCTGTATGGATTTGGTTTATTTTTTTCGCGTCTTTTAGTGACATAAAGTATCGTTTTTGCGCAATTGCATGACAGTTCTGCCGAAATAGCGCAAAATCAGTTCACACCATATCTTTCAAAAACTCCAAAAATTTCGCGCTCTACTAGAAATATCACGATCAGTATATGTTATTTCTGTTGAAATTTGAATTTCCTTCCTTCAGTAAAGCATTTTAGCCAATTCTGAAGTCGCTTTTGTACAATAAAAACTATAATCTATCAAATGGCGCGAAGCGCCAGAAATTTCTGAAATTTTAGCTCTCTAAAACGCATTTTTGCATTACAAAAACTATCCAAATCCGTACAGAAGATAAGGATTTTCAATCGTAGCGCAGTTCTAGACCAGATTGTCAATAAAAATGCTGCAATTGGTGTGAGCGGCGCGGCTTAAAGATTAATAAGCAGGCATGTAGCCCAAGTTAAAAAGAAAAAGTTATCAAAGTCCGATATTATTAATTATGCCGAGCTTAAACTCTAAACCGGTCGATCTCGCCAAAGATCGATAAAGCTGCAGATACAACGACCAAATCAGCCAAAAAGTCTCATTTGTGCAGCAATTCATTTAAGGCCAGTGATCGCTCAGCGGGCGTCCAGTGCGACTATTGCGACCTGTGGGGACACCCAAAGTGCATGGGATTGGACCAGGCTGCCTACAACGCGCTCAAAAAATGCGGCGCCAAATCCACAAAATTCTTCTGCCCAAATTGCGTACTCAAGATAGATCACCTGATTTCCATGGAAAAACGTATGGACGACATGGAGGCCCGCTTCCGTGAACTAGAAGTAAAACTAGACACTAAACTCAATTTTTCCATTGCTAACAACAATCCTTTTCCGGCACAAACACAACTGCTGCCGCTTCCAGCCGCTCTGACCGCCGCCCTTGTTCCCCATGGCCCAGCCAGCATCTTTTCCGCCATTCGACAGCAGGGTGCTCGCCCAAACGGTGAAGTCGGTTTTGGAGGCGCAGATGAAGCGATCACAACACGGTTCTTTTCAGGCTGCCCAACTCGGTCAATGACCTGACCTCTGTCCGGAAGTTGATATCCATCAGCACGAGTGAGGGATACGATTCCGTCACGCCTTTTGACATCCAGCACGTTTTCCGAGATGGGCCAGCCAACAAGGATGGTAGTCCACGTTTTTTGAAGGTGATCTGTGCCACGTCAAAGGTGAGGGACGCTTTTATCGCATACATAAACAAAGTTGTGAAATTAGAGTATCTCAAGTACAAGGATTTGCGCACTAGACCGGATCTCACCTTTCAACAGCGGGTGGATGGGCGAAATTTGCGCATTGATAAGTTGAAAGCGTTTGATCAGGATTTTCATTATATTGATTATAAGCGCAAAGCCATAATTTGTAAGACAAGCCATTTGCCAGTTTTTTTCATTGTATTCATCCAATTTTATTAATCATATTAATCATTGAAGACGTACGCCCCTTTCAAATTTTCTGGACAGTACTGAGAAACCTGAAATTAATGTTAATTTAGAAAAAATCAATAAAACACTTATACCTCAAAATACTGCTCTCCCTGGTTGCCAATCATTGACATGCATACTAATTAACGCCAGAAGTTTAGGTAATAAAATTGGTCAACTTCATTGTTTACTTTCTCAGTCGATTTATAACCTCATATTTATTGCAGTCTTGGCTTTAACGATTCTTTTCCAGATTCCTTATTATTGCTAAACTTTAATTATAGTGTTATCCGCCATGATCGTGGAAATAGAGTTGGAGGTGGTGTTGGTAATCATATACAATAATAAGCTAAAACTAAAAAATTTGAACATTCCTGACATTTATATGCAACAAAGAAACCGTTGTTTGTGATTTTGACGTTCTCAATACAAAATATCGATTTGTGCTTTGTTACAGAAGTCCTTTGCTGAATAATGAAATGAACAACCAACTTCTCGAATATTTGGAATGGTCTTGTAGAACTCCTAGGATCATCGTATTATTGGGGATTTTAACTTTCCAGCAATAAAATGGAACAAACATTTTTTACTTGATGAAAATAGTATCTCTTCACATTTTTTTGATTTTGTGAATCAGGTCGGATTACACCAGTTCATATGTCAACCAACATTAGGTAATAATATACTGGATTTAGTTTTTTGCTCAGACAAGTCATCCATATTCTGATATACAACATTTGCCACCTTTTGCATCTAGTGATCACGACTCAGTTGAGTTCAATATATCCACTCCTATAGAACTTAAGGAAAATCATAACACACGAAACCTTGATTTTAAAAGAGCTGATTATAACTCGATTATTCGTGATTATCCATAATAAGCTGGCCTGATGTTTTTTCAAACTGTGTAAACATTAACGATTTTTATAAAGCTTTTTCTACTAATTTAAGTGAAGCCATTAAATCCCATGTTCCTTTTAAGAAGCATCCCATTAAAAATAAAAAGTTTCCCAAAAATATTTTGTGTCTTCAGAAGAAAGAGTTAAAATTTTGAGAAATCTTAAGAAAAATCAGAATTTGATAAATCGATACAAAAACATCTGTAATGATGTGAATGATGCTGTAGCTTCATTTTGCTGTAAAGAGGAAGAAAATTTACTAAAAAATGGTTCTAATTTGAAAAAGTTCTACAGTTTTGTCAATACTCGGCTAAACTTGAAGCGCTTAATTCCCGATTTAGAGGTTGATGGTCAAATTGTATCCGACCAATCAATCAAGGCAGATGCTTTTAATACATTTTTTGGATTGGTTTTCACTTTAGACAATCATGAAATTCCAGATAATATGAATCGCATAAACGTAACAGATCGTCCAAAAGTTGCTTTTGAATATTTGGTAATTTCCTTGGCGTTTAATAAGCTAAAACCCACATATTCTGTTGATCCCGAAGGGTTTTGCTCATACTTTATAAAACTAATTCGTGATGTTTTGATTGCTCCCCTGTCTACAATTTTTGAAGTCTCTTACAGAACTGGAAAACTTCCCAAGTCCTAGTTAGAAGCCTTGATAACCCCAGTTTTTAAAAAAGGAACCCCCCATTCCGTAGAAAATTTTAGACCAATTTCACTCACGTGTATTTTATGCAAAATTATGGAGTCAATAATAAATGATTGTATCATAAACTATTTTAATCAAAACAATTTGTAGAACCCACAGCAATTCGGTTTTATGAAAAACAAATCGTGTGATTCTCAATTACTAAAATGCAAAAATATTTGGACTAAGAATTTAGATAATCGGATTCCTACTGACATATTTATGTAGATTTTTGTAAAGCCTTCGATTCTGTTGTTCATTCTAAACTGTTACGGAAAGTTGAATATTTGGGACTAGATTTGATTAAAAATAGCAATATAATGCTGTTTGCTGATGATTTGAAAATTTTCAACAAATCTGAAAATTCCATCCTGTTACAGTCTGATCTTGATTCATTGCATTCTTGGGCCGAAAAATGGCAACTGAAAATTAGCTACGAAAAATGTGCAACGTTATATTTGGGTTACGGAAATCCGGAAGTGGGCTATAAGTTAGATCTATCTGAGTTAAAAAATGCCGAAAATTGTATGAAGGACCTTGGTATTTACATACCTTATGATTTATCATCGGGCATTCATTGTACAAATATTGCGTCTAAAGCTGCTAGAGTCGCATCCTTAATACACAAAACATTCGTCTCAAAGAATATCGATTTGATGATCAGAGCTTTTAAAACATACGTTAGACCTATCCTTGAATACGGATCCGTTGTCTGGAATCCCTACCAAATCGGAGATATTACACGACTTGAAAAAGTACAAAGAAAATTTACAAAAAAATTATTTTGGAATAAAACTTTATTGTATGTTGAAAGATTGAATATCCTAAACTTAGAATGACTCAAGAAACCCGTCGTATCCACACTGATCTTGTCTTTGCCTTTAAAATTGTTAAACACAAAATACTTACATTTATTGAATTTTTGAGCTTGCACCTGATAGAGGTACTAGATACGTAAATAACATGAAACTGTTCATCAAACAATCACGTTTAGATTGTAGAAAACTATGACTTTTCGAACAGGGTGGCTAAAATTTGGAACATTCTCTTACAGAATACAGTTGACTGTAATAACCCAATAGCTTTAAGGAATATGAATGAATGAATGAAATAATTTATTACTGAAACGCGACAATTACGAAAGATGTAAAGAGTAATAAAACGTACGGTCAAAAGAATAAAAACGTACAGCAAAAGGCGATGAGCGAGTCATGAAAATAACGATTTAAGCCCGCCCTATAATAAAATTGGATAAGTTGACATCAATTAATCTAGATTTGAATATATTTAAGTTAGGGGAAGAGACTACAAAATCAGGTAGGTGATTCCAAACAGAGATATACTTATAGAAAAAGTCAAATTTTTGTAAATTAGAATGGACAAGAGGAACAACTAGCTTGAAAAGATTTGTGCAGCAAGTAATATTTTGATTAAGCACAAAAAAATCTGTCATGGAAAGATAAGATTTTTGAATTGATTTTAGTGTTTATCTTAAGGGGCGTACATAAGAGCATTGTGCCTTACGCTCCTGGTACCATTGCATTATCTGTTGCTTTATGCACATACTTTGTTTTATGCAGATTGTGTATTATGTTCACATTGACAATGCGTTTTTACCTACTTTTTATGTGTTTTCTTTAATACTTCTACCGAATAAATTTTCTTCTTCTTCTTCTAAGATTTAAATCAATTTGGCGCAGCGCCTAAAAATTTTTCAACTTTTACCTCTCTAAGACGCATTTTTGCATTTTGAGACTGGACAAAAGCGGACCAACAGCTTAAAAACCGGACATCGAAAACCGGACAAGACTGTCGACCGACAAAACCGGACATCAAGCCTGAAATTCTGGACAAGTTGGCAACCAGTGTTGCCAACCCAAATTTTCAAAAACCTCAAATCACTGGCCAAAAAAACCTCAAAAATTAGGGTAAAACCTCAAAATTTAGAAATGATTTCTATCCAGTGTACAATAAGGTTTACAGGCTTTGTAGCTATTTTCATTTAAGCTTAACCCAAATTTATGTGGTCTCTGCTCAAGTGGATCTAATTTTATAGCTTTTACTCAGTTCAGGGTGGACACCTGGTTTCCTAAATAAAATTCCAGGATTTTTCACGGGGTTTCTTGGGTGATTTATAGACAATTTCCCGGTTTTAAATCATGCCTCAAACGCACACGATACATACAGAAGTGTCACGATAAGAACATGAAAAAGGGTGAGGCACAAGCAACTTTTAATCAAACAAATGCAAATACTACACAAAACGTTTTGGAACAATCATAATTTCTTTTCAATGATGCTAACGAGTTGTTGATAGCAGTTCTTGCAGCCTATAATATAGTCCAGTAGCGATTTTAGTGTGGTAAAAGAGGGTTTTCGATCTTTAGTAGTGTATTTCAGCTAATTTCTGGGTTTCTCACGCCAAAAATTACTAAGAATTGACTCAAAACGGCGCAAAGCGCTGAAAAATTTGGCATTTTTCCATTCTAAATGCAAATTCTGCCATTTTAAGATATATAGGACAAGTGGCGAATCTAGGATTTTCTTAAGAGGGCGGTATCCCAGCTTTTCCAGAAACAGTCAAAAATAGATTTGTCCCTAATGCGCAAAATAGCGTTTTTTGGTGCTTTACATTGTATACTTTTACATAAAATCACTTGACGCAATATATTTTCTGAAAATTTTAAAATGTTAGACAATTTTGTGCGAAAAAATCATTAAATTTCTTTGACTTCAACAAAAATATGGCGCGAAGCGCCGGAACATTTGTGGAATTAAGGGGGATAGACGTCTAGAAGCATAACTTACTGCTTGATTTCCTGTATTTATATCACTTGATGCGAAACATCGAAATTTTTGATTGAAAATAGAAGAAAACTATGCAAAAATAGCTGTTAAAATTGTTTTGAAATCTACATGAACAGAAAATGGCTTCAGACAGTCTTTTTTGTACAAGGTCTGTTTGTACATATACAAAGATGGTCCCTGAAAGTCTTTGTACATTTTGTACACACTAAATTTTTGGGTACTATGATATAGTACGGATAGCGACTTTAGTGTCGTGAAAACAGAGTTGTTCGACCTTTGGTAGTGTATTTTCCTGGTTTTATGAGGGCAGAAATCATTAAGAATTGTCTTAAAACGGCGCTGAAGCGCTGAAAAATTTGACATGTTTCCTTTCGAAATGCGATATCTGCTATTATAAAAATATATAGGACACACAATTACTCATTTCAAGGCGAAGCGCCAAAAATTTTTGCGAATTTCATACCTTTTTTGCAGATTTTGTCTTCCCGAAAATCTTTGTACATCTACAAAGACGGTCCCAAAAAGTCTTTGTACATCAGGGAAAATGTTCGCCGAATAAAAAAACGTGCTTCCATGTCGCCAAGAAAGTAAATAAATGTCATTAATAGGTATCACGGCCAAAAATCTTTGCAAATTGCTTATCCATTCTTTATCTCACCAAATATTTTTGGCCAATAGCGGGGTGTCAATATGACCAGTGACCACTAGAGCTGTTCAATTCGTAAATTTTGCTACCCATGTCTAAAACATGGTGAGAATCAAATAGACACCCTCTTAAATAAAGGCCATTTTCAGCATAAAACTTGTACAGAACAGAAGAAATAGATGCAAAATACGCTTTAGGTTGCATAAAGACTAAAAATCGAGCGTTTAAACTGCGCGCTTGGGAATAAGTATACTCTAATCATAATTTTGAAGTTTTTAGCAGATTTTGGCTACAAAAAAGCGAGGGGGAGTAAAGGGAAAATCATTCTTATATTTCATTTTGGGGGTTACGTGTTCCCCCTATCCTCGGGGATATGGGCCTGATTACCCCTGTTAGATTATTGGACAAACAGGTCTATACCTACCTAGTCAATGCAAACAATACTCCAGTGAAAGAAATTTATAGATACTAAGCTGCGTACAATAAATGCTTTGTATGATTAGAAAATCGAAGATGAATTTGTTATTCATAATTAATTATAATTATGTTTGGCACATCGTTCCGTAGTCAGGTCAAGTGTTTTACCAAATGGGACAACGCAAAAAAGAAATCCATTTTACTTAAGTATAGGCAGATGCAGTTGTATTTATTTTTTTCAAATCAAGTTTTACATTGCGAACATGGGCCTGACTAAAAAAAGAAGCGCAACACATGTTTAGTAGATATAGATATGTGATGTAGGTAAATATCCGGAATCAGAACGCATACCTGTATGAACATTATTCAATTGGAAATAAAAGCTAATATTGACGTTAAAACAAATGACTAAATCCTACTCTGTGCACCTGCACAAGCCACAAAGTAAGCAAAAAGGTTAATTCGAACTTCTTCAGTTTGGGGTTAGTAATGAAATTTCTTGTTGTTGTTGTGCTTTTCGTATGTTTTATGCATGTGGTAGCACTCCTGCTTAGGTTATTACTCCCATGTTGGTTGATTATTAAGTACTCCAGCTTACTTTGAGATTATAGGCGTTACCATGGAACTCACTAGCACGTTTTAAGCAGTTCACTTCAGTGTCAGTTCCTCCAACTCAATCAATTGCGTCACGAGCAAAGCGAAGTTAAAATTAGCTACAGCAGTTAGCACAATATTTTAACTGGTTTTCACCTAAATTATCAAGGTTACAAAAGTTTGCCCAATTTACGTCGCGATATTACTTTACTATTTTAATTATGAGTGACAAGCGATCAAGTACAAATTCTCAGTCAAAATCGTCACCATCATTATCTGCAAAGAAGGTCAAATTGTGCCTCAAATGTAACAATCTGGTTCGCGATAACGACATGGGCGTCAGATGTGATCTCTGCGAAATGTGGGGACATGCCAAGTGCTTTGGAATCGATCGCGGGACATACGATGCTCTTAGTCGTCTAAAGCCACAGAAGTTTTTCTGTGAAGGCTGCTTGCCCAAGATTGATCGCCTTATACAGTTAGAACGACGAATGGAACTGATGGAAGCCCGCTTTAATGAACTTCAGGTAAAAATGGAAACTACTTTTTCTAAAACAAATCTCACTCCTGAAAAAAACTTTTCTCCTTCAAATCCTGCTACATTGGAAACCGCTGGGAACAGATTGATCGAAACGATAAACGAGTCAATTGAATTGGCGTCCAAAAATAAAAATGCTGTTCTCTTTGATTTACCCGATTCGGATGATGACCTTGCAAACGTTCGGCAAATTGCTGTCTTTCGCGCATGACAATAAGAATGTTTTGTCGGTAAAGCCATTGGACATTTTGTATGTTTTTCGTGATGGTCCAGCAAACGAGAACCAACCAAGGTTTCTTAAAGTCATTTGTGTTTCGAGCCAGGTAAAAACGAATTTTATCAACTTTATCAATAAGATCGTGAAGCCAGGTTACACCCACAAGAACTTACGAGCTAGACCTGATCTTACCCACAAGCAGCAGCAAAATGCACGGACTTTGCGCTTTTGACTTAGATTTTCTTTATTAATTATGCCAAAAGTCAAATTATTCGCAAATCTGATAAATTTGTTTTATTTTTGCTAAATTCCGTTAATTTATAGGTAATTTCGCCCCAGCAAAAAAGAAAAAATTTTTGCAATTATGGCAGATCCTTAAATAATAATATAATCGACCAAAGAACGTTCCAAATCTAACTGTGTAAATAAATTATGTTCTATTTTGTTTAATTCGCGCAGTGTATGTAACAAAATTGCTGATTTGCATTTGCTTTTGAGTTCTCATACTTATGATTTGATTTTTATTACTGAAACATGGCTGACTGATACTTTTAGTGATTCTTTGTTAGTTGCAAATTTTGGTTATTCAGTTTTTAGAAACGATCGTGAAAAAGAGTAGGTCTGGGGTCTGTATTATCTCCAAAAAAAATTTGTCTCTGAGATTAGTAGGGATGCAACGGGTCCAGATTTTTGGAATATCGGTTCCGGGTCCGGGTCCGGGTCTCAAATTTTTCAGATAACGGGTCCAGGTACGGGTCCGGGTCCGGGTCCGGGTCTGAAAAAAATAACGGGTTCGGATCCGGTCCGGGTCCACGAGAATTTGTAAATTATGTCTTATATGAACAAAATGGTCCTATTATTCATATACAGCTAATTGTTTAATGCACTCAGATTGCGTGATTGCTTCTTATTTTCAGAATGTCAGTCAACAAAAAGTTAAAGTTCCCGAATAAGTGATTTGAATAATTATTTTTACATCTAAAGGTGATATATGTATATATCTATAATTTTTTTAGCAAAAAAAGTGGGGCAGAAACTATCCAAATTTGAGACGTATTGATAGAAAAATTGCTCGAATGATTGCACTGGACGATCAGCCTTTTCAGTCTCTTAAAAATATCGGTTTTATGGAATTAAAGCCAAAAGTTCTTTTAAAATTGCCTATTCAATTTTGAGTAATATAAACTAATCAAGTTTATTCTCTAGATTCCGTTACATGAGCTTAAATCAAGAACATTTTATAAAAATGAAGTACTGACTGAATATGAAAGTGTGCGGGAAAATAGCTGAGCAGGTTAAGAAATGCGTTGAAATCGGTATTTCATTCACGACTGACATTTGGTCTGGCATCAGCGAATCATTGTTTAGGCAAGTTTTCTTAACCTTGAAAACTCTGTAAACTAATTGATTAATCCCAACGTTTTAATTTTTAAGTTTAACAGCACATTCAATTTCGGACGACTTTAAGCTGAAAAAGTGGATTTTGCATGCATCACTTTTAGGTGCTGAGCATCATACAGCACAATATTTAAGCGAAGTGCCCGAAAACATGTTTTTTTCGTGGGACATTAAAAAATAATTAGTGAGTTAGCGTGTAGATTCTTAAACCAACGAGTCATACAATAACTTTATGAATTTCTTGCAGGTGCACGTTATTGTACGCGATAATCGTACAAACATAGTTGAGGCGTTAGAGGATTCAAACTTACCAAGTGCAAGCTGTGCGGAGCATAATTTAATGTTTAATTGTTAAAGCGGTAGTGACAAAAAACTTATTTTTTCGCAAGTTTCATGCACATACTTCTCAGCTCATTTATCCAGGCTATCTAACAGCAGCAAACGGTTAAAAATGCACCTTATTTGCCGAAAAATGGCTGGCCATTTTCACAGAAACCACTCAAACAGACAGTGGCGGATCTAGGATTTTCCTTACGGAAGCGTATCCCAACTTTTCCGAAAACAGTCCAGAAATATGTCCGAAAATTTGCCCCTGACGCACAAAACAGCGTTTTTTCGGTGTGTTACGTTGTATACTTTTGCATAAAATCACTTTTAACGCAATATTTTTCTTAAAATTTTAAAATTTTAGACAATTTTCTTCGAAAAAAATCATTAAATTTCTTCGACTTTAACAAAAATCTGAATCAAAGCGCCGGGAAATTTGTGAAATTAAGGCAGATAGACGTCTAGAAGCATGATTTACTGCTTGATTTCCTATATTTATAGCATTTAATGCGAAACATCGAAATTTTTAATTGAAATAGAATAAAACTGTGCAAAATTAGCTGTTTCTGCTGTTAAAATTGTTTCGAAACCTACATGAACAGAAAACGGCTTCCAGGCAGTGTTTTTTTTTGTACAAGGTCCGTTTGTACATGTATGTATATACAAAGATGGTCCCTAAAAGTCTTTGTACATTTTGTGCACACAAATGTTTGAGTACTATGATATAGTATGGTAGCGACTTTAGTATGGTAATTCCTGGTTTTATGAGGGCAAAAATCATTAAGATCGTCTTAAAACGGCGCGAAGCGCCGAAAAAATTTGACATTTTTCCTTTTGAAATGCGATTTCTGCTATTATAAAAATATATAGGATAAACAATTATACACAATTACTCATTTTCGGCGTGAAGCGCCGAAAATGTTCTGCGAATTTTAGACCTTTTTTGCAGTTTTTGTCTTCCAAAAATCTTTCTATATGTACAAAGACGGTTCTGAAAAGTCTTTGTACATGGGTAAAAATCTTTGCTGAATAAAAAAAACCGTGCTTCCAGGTCGCCAAGAAAGTAAATAAATGTCATCCGGCGCTGCGCCGGAAAATTTTGAGAAATTATGGTCACTAATGGATAAAAATCATTGCAAATTGCATAAAATCCTTTACCTCGCCAAATATTTTTGGCCAATGGGGGAAGGGCAGCCGCCCCCCCCCCGCCAACCATAAATCCGCCCCTGCAAACAGAAAAAAATTTGAACAAATTCAAAAACACCTTGACCCTGATTCATTGCCTTGCCTCTTAAACTAATATAAGTAGATGAATCTGACTGTTTTTAAAATACTATCTGGTATTAATGTGAAGATTCAGAAGTTGGAAATAAAGTCTTTAGTCGCCATTCAAGTCTTTCATCATTCGCATCTTTTTAAATTTTTTTAATACCCGTTACCCGTTATTTTTCAAGCAAAATTTTGCCAGTTCCGGGTCGGGTCCGGGTCTCAAAAATTTTCAATAACGGGTCCGGGTCCGGAGTCCGGGTCCAAAAAAAGAACCGGGTAATAACGGGTCCGGGTCCGGGTACCCGTTGCATCCCTAGAGATTAGTAAATACTTTCTCAATTAACTGTACTGCTGAAATTGTTGCCTGCGATCTTCTTATTGATTCTATTACATATAGGTTCATTTTGTGCTATAGACCTCCTAATTATTCTCTACACGACAAACAAAATCAAGATTTTTAAATCTTTTAAATATATTGCTTGATTGTAATAAAACCCTATTGTTTTAGGTGATTTTAATCTACCGGATATTAAATGGAATAAAACTGATGTATTATCTGAAAATAGTATGTCTTTCAATTTTTTCGAAACCGTCAATAGTTATGGATTATATCAACATGTACATCACCCTACCTTGGGTCAAAATATTCTAGATTTAATATTTACATCTGATAAATCATTGATTATTGATTGCAAAACAAGACCTCTTTTTGCTACAAGGGATCATGATTCTGTTACTTTCAAAATTTTACTACCGTTTGAAGTCAGGCAACAAGTAGCTTTGAAACGAAATTTTGCAAAAGCTGATTATGAATCCATGATTACTTTTCTTGCCAACATCCAGTGGCCATTGATCTTTTCAACTTGTGTGACAGTAGACGATTTTTATAATCGTTTTTTATCGGTGATGCAATATCTTATAGATTCTTTTGTTCCGTTTTCCAAACCTGGAAGAGTTAATAAATATCCCAAAAATATAGGACGACTGTTGTCAAAGAAATTAAAATTCTGGAGAAAATCTAAATTTGATCCTGTGTTCAGGAAGACTTACTCTAAATACAGTAGACTTGTAAGGAAAGCTATAAAGGAATATTATTACGACAGGAACGTAAACTGTTAAAAAAAGGATCCGATCCTAAGCATTTTTATCGTTTCATTAATACTAAGAAAAATCCGTCAAATAATATGCCCGACATAGTTGTTGACAACTCAATTATTAACTCAGACTTGCAAAAAGCGAATGTTTTTAATGAATTCTTTGCATCTATGTTTACAGTTGATAATGGTTTCCCTATTAATACCACAAACTTAAGTCACAAAGACATACTTGATGTTAAGGTAGATTTTAGTTTTGAATCTGTACTAAATTCCATTCAAAATCTTGAGCAAACTTAAAGAGCTTTAAATCATCAGCAATTAAAGAGCTTTAAATCATCAGCAATTTCTTTGCTGATGATTTAAAGCTCTTTAATTTTTCTCAAAATTATACTTTGTTGCAAAATGATTTAGATAAGCTGGTTTCCTGGTCTTCCGTGTTATATCTAGGGTACGCTAATCCTAAAGTTACATATCACATTAACCATTTTTTGTTATCTGACGCAGGTTCCTCAATTCGAGATTTAGGTGTTTCCTTAGCAACAAACTTATCATCTAGTTGTCATTGTACTAATATATCAGCAAAGGCTTTGAAAATGAGTGCTTTGATTTTCAAATGTTTTGAATCACGTGATCCTTAAATGTTGGTTCTTGCTTTTAAGAATTATATCCGGCCTTTAGTAGAGTATGCTCCAACTGTATGGAGCCCCTATTTGCTTTCTGATATCAACAGGGTTGAACGGGTTCAGCGAAAATTTACTAAAAGGTTAATTGGATATATGGGACTTTCTTATGATTTAAGGTTAAATGCTTTAAATTTAGAGAGGCTTGAACTCCGTAGAATTTATTTTGATTTAATTGTTACGTATAATATTATTCACAATAATCTCTTGCCTTCTGAAGATTTTTATAAGTTTTATGGTTATTCGCGTACTAGAAATGCATTTGCAAATCAGATCTATTTAGAAAAATTTCGACTTGATTGTAAAAAGTATTGTTTTGCTACTACATCAGCTAGAATTTAGAACGATCTTCCACAATATATTCGAAGTTCTCCAAATGTTGAGACATTTAAGAGAAATTTGAAAAAGGTTGATTTCGGGAATTTTTTGATGGGGCACATGTGAGCGCAATTCTATTTGCCTGTGTGTCCAGGACATTTCGCATTTTTATTTTATTTTCCTTGCGACTTTTGTTTTACCCTTGTTTTTTTCCGAATAAAGTATTAGTATTAGTATTAACTATAATCGATATCTAGCTCGCTTATTTTAGAAAACCTCATATTTTCACCAAAACCCCCAAAAAAACCTCAAAAATTTTCAAAAACCTCTATCTGGAAATTTGAATTCTTTTTATAATTTTGTGAATTCCCGTATTAGTGATGAAAGAACTATTCCAATCTCAACTGATGGCGATCGTGTGATTGCTTCTACTGACAAAGATAAGGCAAACGTTTTTAGCACACTTTTTGCTTCAGTCTTTAGTGTTCCTACGCAAAACGAATTTTGGTCTTATTAATGCTTGTGCACAGCCAAACTTATCAAACATTCGTTTTTCTGATGATGTCGTTTTTTCTGCTATACGGAAAATTAAACCATCATTATCGATTGGCCCTGACGGACTTTGCGCATTTTTTGTGAAAAAACTTGCTTTTGTATCTTACCCAGCCCTTAACCACTATTTTTGAAATATCTTTCAAAACCCATTGTATTCCTGCACAGTGGCGCACCGTAGTGATCGACCGGGGCCCCGGCCCCGGCCCCGCAATCCCCAGCCATTTTTGAGCATCTCCGGCCCCGGCCGGGGCAAGGTCAAAAAATGGCCAGGGCCGGGGAAAAATTTAGTGTAATTCGTATTTTGATACAGGCTGTGATACTGGCACTTATTTATCAATGAGCAAGTATTAATTTTGAGAACTGTACTGATTAGACCATATGTATACTTACTTAATCCTCTACTGAAAAAATGTTCAGGAAAATGTCTGCATGTTTTTGATTCCTCCACTTAACTTATTTAAACTAAATGCTACTTTTAACTCATTCATTCATACCCATGGCTAAAAGATTTAGAGTTGACAAATACGTTCTATTTCTAGTTGGAAATTGTGCGTTTTCGACAAACTATTTTTACAAAAAACACTTTTACATTCAATTGAATGGGAACCACGGGCTTTAAAACGCGTTTCCTTTGTAATAGTTATTAGGATGGAGGTTAATTATAGGCGAATGTAAACTACGCTACAGAATTGCGTCCGATCCGATAAACTTAATATGTCTCAAATAGTTTCCTAAGGTCCAATGTTGAGGGGGGATGAAATCCCAAATTGGAGGACCAGAAAATTAAGTGGTGGACTATTATTAGCCGACTCTATTTTGTTGTACGAGCCTTCTTGTGCTTGTACAAAGATCTCCGAAAAGGTCTTTGTATGAGCTAACAAATTTTTTGTAGCTATATTATATAAATATATTTTCAAACATTTTTGCTTACTATAATATGGTACAGTAGCGATTTTAGTGTGGTAAAACAGGGTCTTCTGATTTTTGATTGTATATTTTAGCTAATTTCTGGGTTTCTAACGCCAAAAATTACTAAAATTGTCTCAAAACGGCGCAAAGCGCCTAAAAATTTGACATTTTTCCATTCTAAATACAGTCGAACTTGCTTAATGCGTACACCCAAGGGACCAAGCCCTTCTGTATGCATTATCCGAGTGCACGCATTATCCGAATACCCCGGATTTTTAACAAGGAATACACTATTATGCGATAAAATCATTTTTTTAGGAAAAATATAGCAATACAAGTCTGCTTTAACATATTTTCACGCTTAAAGTCACAAAAATTTTCGATATCATTCATTTCGCTGAACAACTTTGTGTCACAATTGTCCTGTGCCATTAAATTCGTATGTTCGATATACTCAGTTTTAAATCCTGATAGCTCGAAGTCGGAACCGTTTCTGTTTCTCCTAGATCGTCCAGGTCACGAAAACTAAATATTATGCACATTTTAAAAACAAATAGGCGCAACACTCATCTCGATGTGCCTAAAGTTTTCGCATAACCACAGAACTTGCGGTGATTTGTCAACATTTTTAAATTTGTCCCCAGAGAAACTTCGTTTTTTGAAAACGCCATGACCAATCAAAAATAACAATTCGTTTAAGGCTTAATTCCCCTAAAACTTTAGAATTCTAAGCTTTTCAAAGAAAGCTAAAGATCCAGACTAAAAATTATACACATTTGAGAAAACAGGCTCGCACAACACATAAGTCAATTTGACCAAAGTACTCGTATAAACAAGGAACTTTAGTAGAAAAAGAAAATGTATCAAAATTTAAAATGATGCACATCAAAGATAGCAGAGAGACGCAAACATTTCGAGCTGATCGCATTATCTGAGGTGAAAAAATACATGTTGTATGCATTAAGCCGGGTAGTTTAACATGCAGGCATGGGCCCATGGATGAAATCGGCTGTACGCATTACGCATTAACCGAGTACGCATTATCCCATGCTATTGCCTTATGTTTTACATGGCCTTTCGGTCCGGACCTAGCAATACTGTACTCATTATGCGAGAAAACGCATTATCCCATGTACGCATTATCGAAGTTCGACTGTACAAATTTTGCCCTTTTAAAGATATATAGGACAGACAAGTTTTCAAATCGGAGCAAAGCGCCGAAAATTTTTCGAATTTACCACCTTTTTACAGTTTTTATCTTCTTAAAAATCTTTGTACATGTACAAAGATTGTCCTGAAAAGTCTTTGTACATCGGGAAAATCTTTGGCGGATACAAAAAAACACTGTTTTGTACATGCAAATTTTTGTATACTTTAATATGGTACAGTAACAATTTCGATGTGGTAGAACATATTCGGCCTTTAGTAGTGTATTTGGCTAATTTTTGGGTTTCTGAATATTTGACATTTTTCCATTTTTCCATTCTAAGCGCAGTGTTGCTTATTACAAGATTTAATTCGCATATTACAATTTTTGTAATATTTCTGATTTTGTAGTACAAGTTGTTTTAGCTTTCTCAGTCGAGTTTTATGTGTGAATTCCATCAAAAGCTCATAAAAATTTCGGCACTTCGCGCCAAACTAATATTATCAACTAAATTCAGGCCGAATTATCACATTTAGAACCACAATTTTTTTGTATTTGGCGAAGATTTTTGCTGATGTACAAAGACGTTTCAGGACCATCTTTGTACATGAACAAAGATTTTTGGAGAAAACTGTAAAAAGGTGTAGAATTCCTTATTGCAAATTCTACCATTTTAAAGATTTTCAGGAGGGGTAAGCGGCTGCAAAAATGGAGCCGCGTAGCCCCCCTTCCCCTGAAAATGGCCGAGAAATATACAAGTTACGGGGGTTTGGGCCACCCCCCATCGACGCTTTGAAGCCCCGAACTTCCTTGAAAGTCAGAAAATATTTAATCACCCCTCCCCCATTTTTTGGCAAAAACCTGCGCTTTTTTTGCTATTTTTATGTGTTTTTACCATTTTTGATTTAGTCGCTAACCCCCTCCTTCTAAAAATGGCGAGGGACCCCTATCCTAGATTTCCAGCCGTTACATGTATACTGACGGACCCTCAAAAAATTTTAAACGATTACATGCATGTTTTATTGTGATAGTTTCTCAATTTACTCTAGCTCACATTCTAAAATAATGTACCACTTCGTGAAATTCTAATAGATAGGTACACTTTTGCCATACTAAAAAATTAAGTTCAAAAAATTCAAAAGGTTTTCACCAAAAATCGTCGGACGGTGACTTGTGTCTTGGACCCTGAGGGGGTTATACCCCTCCCCCTTATGGGAATGTGTGATGTCCCATTTATTACATCCAATACCTATTGCATCCAATCGCTACAGCAGCAGTAGCA
>JAVLUZ010000154.1:20114804-20167404 GCA_036768485.1 Mermis nigrescens | reverse complement strand
TTATCTATGTTTCATGTTGTTTTTCCGTGCAATGGACACTGTTGGATTCAAATGAGGTTAAGCACAGGCTCAAGCTTGAATTTAATGTTAAGAAATCTTTTGTGAAACCATTCAAATAACTTATTTTTTGAAAATGATTGAAATCAATTTAAATTTTTTTTTTGAATTTAAAACAAATTTCTTCTTCAATGACGCCTCAAAAACACCATTTTTTATGTCTATCTGCTAGTGGTTTACTTCAAAATGTAAGTCCCTCCGAATTCAGAAGGACAGCTACAACAACATGCCTGTGTGAAACAGACTATGTACACATGGCTAGCTAAAATCAACGAGTTGGTGCCGGCGACCGCTACCTATAGGTATGTACATATGTCTAGTCTGTTTCATTTAACCTTGAGGTTTTTTCTTGAATTTAATCCGCATGGCTACAAAAGTGGTCTACAATGTTGATGTCATGCGACTTTACAATGACAAATGTCTCCCCCATAAATCAATATAATGTAGAATATAACAACTACCGTGCTAGTTTAAAACACTTATGTAAGCACTTTAAATTTTTTCAAATATGGTAAAGCTAAATAAAACGGATTATAGGTATACCTACCTATGTAATTAAATACCTATATGTACATAGATACGTATAAATACATATGTACCTACCTACCTACCTAATGTATATATGTATGAGTCAGTTCACATTTTCCGTCTCTCATAGCGCATGCAATCCGCTCGGCAAACAAATTTTCTTATTACTGTAGCATTTAATTTCTTCATTGCTCCCTGGGCAAACTATTCAAAATTTGTTCCACTCCGCCGAGCAAGGGGAAATCCTAGTGCTACAGTAATAAGTAAATCAGTTTTCCGAAATTGAAAAAAACATTAACAATGATCATAACAAACATTTTGCGGACAATTTGAAAATAATGATGCACAATCGAAATTGTAACGGAGGAATAGGAATACATAAACAATTCAAGGTGACAACAATCACTGATTTGCAGACAAATAGATAATAATGTACAACACAATAAAAAGCGTAACAGAGCGATTGAAATATTATCGTAATTGAAAAAATACGTCAACAGAAACAGCAGGTATATACCTTCACACAATTGAAATAAACAAACAATTTACTGTATGGAGTGCACCGACCGAACGCATGGTAGACGGTTGTGCACCGAACCAGTGTCGAAAAACAAATACAAAAAAGGATGCAACTTTCGATTAAAAAAGACGGCGGGTTGTTAAGTGACATACATGACAACATTTATACGACTCTAATGCCAGCAATAGGACATGCAGATTTCTATATATTTTTTACCTATTTGCACGCCACGCAAATGCTCGCCCTCGCCAGAATGCATCAGCAAGACCAGTCTTTCATTTTCACTTCGTAAAAAAGCCGTGTGACTTCTGAGATGAGGCACCACTTGAGCGCAGATAACTGATTAAGATTACCCTGTGTTCGTGGACTTTATCTGAACTGAACTAAAAGAAATAATTTATTGCTGAAAACCAGGGATGGAAAAAACTAAGATTTGAAAATTTCGAATTTTGGGGCACTGATCATTGGCCAATGTTGGCCCCGAATTTTTTGTTAAAGGCCAATATTGGCCAATAACGCGTGCATTAGGGCCAATATTTGCAAGATTTAAAATTCTTAAAAACTTCATATCCATGGGTTTCGAACCCCGTACTTTCGTGTTCGTAAACTCACGCGCGCACACTGCGCCATAGCGAAATTGTGATCAAGATTCTGAAGAACGATACTAATGCTATCTGTTATATACAGTATACGCAGTTGCTATTTTATGTTTGAAAGAGATTGCTTATCCTATCTTTTAAGCCTATGTAGTTTGAATTGTATGGTAGGTATTTCTGACCTATGTATGTAGCGATAGGTGATAGGTGATAGGTGATGTAGCGATGGTACCTCCTGTGAGACCCAAGCACGCAGGCTACAAGCCCATTGTGCTCCGCGGAATATATTATCATCTCACCGAGTTATACCAGCAGTACCTCTTTAAGAGCCCTGCTGGATACCAGCGGTATCACGTAAGTGTCCCGCTGGAAAAATTAGCCGACTGCACGAAGAAAGAACCCACAGTGCGTGGTTTCGAACCTCGTGCCCGCAACTTGTAGTTAGATTGTTAACCACTAAGCCACGGAGGCCCTTATGTATGTAGCAGGACAATAAGAACGTATAAAGGTACCTACGCAACTATAGTGTGTTTCATTTGATCCAGGGTTTTTTGAAAAGTTTAAAGTGGCTACAAAAGTGTTTTATAATAATGCGACAGCAAATAGGTATATTCTACAGAATATCGAGTTGTATTATGATCTTTGATAATCACCGGCTTGTCTTTTTATTATTACAAGATACATTATGGGCGGTAAAAATCGCGGATCGAAAATTTACGTCACCAATCAACACTCCAAATCACCACCGCAACTAACGGGAAATTTTTCTCTCCTTAATACAGAAGATGACAATAATAGTCTTTGTGTCATTTGCGCGGAGACAGTTACGGATAATCATATTTCGGCTGTTCAATGTGGACTATGTCATAAGTGGGCACATGCTGAGTGCCTTAATCTACCATCAGCACTTATTTCATACTTTAATAGTTCGTCCTATATTGATGCTTCGTACTCTTTTCCATTCGTTTGCTCCTTGTGTAAACCCCTATTCGAAAATTTCGCTTCTTTACCTGCTAAGATGGCTACTTTAGAATCTCGTCTAAACTCAATTGAATCAAAAATCGGCGCTTCTACGTCACCCAGCATCGTCAATATAGGTTTATTAATTCAAGATGGTCTAGATCGTGAATCAAAAAAGTCGAATGCGGTTGTATTTGGTTTAGCCGAATCTAATGATGACCTTGTTTCGGTTAAATCTTTAATTGACGATTACAATAAAGACTCTGATTTTTCATCAGCCGATATAATGCAGGTATTTAGAGACGGTCCCAAATATTCCGACAAACCTCAGTTTCTGAAAGTTTGTCTTTCTTCTTCACGTGCTCAGCGTCGTTTTATTGGCCTTATCGAAAAAGTTGTGCACCCTGCAAATCCAACAAACGCCTACTCAAAATTACGTGCACAACCGGATTTGTCATTTCTTCAACAAAAACGTCAGTGTGAACTTAACGACGAGTTGCACCAACGACTGGACGCGGGCGAGACTAATCTATATATCGACTTCAGGGATGACTATGTGAAGAAGAAAACAGTACGAGTCTATGATCCTCGTTCTACGGCCCCAAAACCATCTAATCCCCAATTTCGTGCTCAACATGGTCAACGCGCGTCTAATATTTAGGTAAACTCGCCCCATTATTTTGTAAATATCAAATGTTTGCTATGTAATTCTCGTAGTATTGTTAATAAGTTAGGGGAACTTCATTTTCTTTTAAATACTGCAAAATTCGATATATTATTTTTTTGTGAAGTCTGGCTAAATGAATCTATTTCCGACAGTCTATTATGTCCGTTAAAAAATTATCTTATTCTCCAATCAGATCGTAAGAATAAGCGGGGAGGTGGAGTCTTAATTTTTACTAAACCCTATCTTTATGCTCGATGCATTAAAGTTCCTGCTTCTCTGTTTGTGTCTGATACTTTAGTAGTTGAAATTTTAAAAGGTGGAGATGTTATTAGATGTTTGTTAGTTTATAGACCTCCTCAGTATGATTTTGATACTGCACTTCGGATATGTAATTTAATTGAATGGGTTACTAATAGTTGTCATCCCGTTATTATATTAGGTGATTTAAATTTGCCTAAAATTGATTGGTTTCATGGTACTTTTACATTTAATCCATTAAACGAATTATTTTTTGATTATTTATCAGCTAGTGGTCTGCAACAGTTAGTTAAAGAAAATACCCACGATAATACTTTGATTGATGTAGTATTTGCTGCATATAACGTTTTTAATGTCCAGGTTCTTCCTCCTTTTTCAACAAGCGACCATAATTCCATTTCTTTTGAAATTCTAAATAGGACTTCTCATGATGGAGATAAACCTTGCTTAAATTTCAATAAGGCGGACTATGACAGTATAGCTACTTTTTTATCCTCTGTTTCTTGGCCTGACATTTTTTCTACATGCTCAACAATTAATGACATGTATAATGTTTTTTTAAGTATATTAAATCCTCTTATTTTCAGTTTTGTTCCTACTTTTAGGACTAAATCAAAATTTAAATACCCTAAAAGCTTACATAAATTATTCCTTAAAAAACGTTCTCTGTGGGATAAGTATAAAAGGTGTAAAACTCCAGAAACTAAAACTAAATATCGAAATCATTGTAAAGCTTTACGTAGAATTATTCATAGTTATTTCTCTTCTCAAGAAAACGAATTGCTTAAGAATAATAATCCTAAAGCTTTCTATACTTTTATAAATAATAGGTTAAAAAGTCGCAGTGAAATTCCTCCCCTAACATTTTCTGATAATAATGTTATAACCGATTCAATACGCAAGGCTAACACTTTTAATGATTATTTTGCTTCTGTGTTTTCTAGCGACATTACTAACGCGAATTTTCTTTTTCAGAATTGCTGTGATTTTTCGCTTTCTGACGTCATTTTTAGTGAGAATTGCATATTGGAAGCCATTAACCATCTGAATAATTCTACTGCAGTTGGCCCAGATGGAATCTGTAATCTTTTTATTAAAAAATTGTCGTTTCAAATGGTAAAGCCGTTAGTTTCTATTTTCACTGTATCTTTTCTGTCTGGAAATATTCCCGAGCTTTGGAGCATGGCACATGTTATTCCCATTTTGAAAAAGGGGGACCCAGCATTAGTTGAAAATTACAGGCCCATCTCTCTTTGTTGTTCTATTGCAAAAATAATGGAGAGAATTATTAATATTCAATTGTTAAACTTTCTTAAGGTTAATAAACTAATATCTCCTTTTCAATTTGGTTTTCAAAAGAATAAATCTTGTGAAACACAGTTGTTAAAATGTAAGTTTTCATGGATTCAGTCCTTAGCTAAAAAAGAAACTGTTGATATAATATACTTAGATTTTTCAAAAGCATTTGATAAAGTAAATAGTGAAAAACTTCTCATTAAGTTAAACGGATATGGAATAAAGGGCAATTTGTTCACATGGTTAAAGGCCTATTTGTTCAATCGTTCTCAGTGTGTTCGCATTAATCAGTCTTTTTCAGGTTACGTGCCTGTTACTAGCGGTGTCGTCCAAGGAAGTGTCCTTGGACCTACGCTCTTTTCGATTTTTATCAATGACATATGTGATAATATTTATAGCACGGTTTATATGTTTGCTGATGATATCAAAATTTTCAATATTAGTCGTAACTATAGATTATTACAGTCTGATTTAGATAAGATTTTTGAGTGGGCAATTACATGGGATTTACCTATTTCACGAACCAAAAGTCAAGTTCTATATTTGGGTAATAATAATCAAAAAGTTATTTATAGACTAAATGGGGAAATTATTTCTAGTGATTTGTTTGTCCGTGATTTAGGAGTTTTGATTTCCCGAAATTTAAAATTTAAGGAACATTATAATTCTTTGATTAAAAAAGCTTTCTCTAGATGTATTTTAATACGCAAATCATTTTTTTCGCGTGATAAATGTAACCTTGTTAAAGCTTATAGTTGTTATGTTAGACCTTTATTAGAGTACTGTTGTAGTGTATGGAACCCTTCTTATATTAGTGATATAGATCGACTGGAAGCTGTTCAACGTAGATTTACTAAATATATTTTCGGTTATAATAATATTCTTTCTTACGAGGATCGTTTAATACAACTTAAATTGTGCAGACTTGAATTAAGACGCTTGCAAATTTGTCTGTGTATGATGTATCAGATTATTTGTCACAAATCATGTTTGGAAGCTGATGATTTTTTTGTATTTAATCATAATATTACCCGCAGCATTAATAGATTTAAATTAGTTATACCTGTTGTACATTCTAATTTAGAAAAGTTTGATTTCTTTTACAAATACATCGCAGTTTGGAACAATCTACCTGACTTCATTGTTTCTTCCCCTAACCTAAACATATTCAAATCTAGATTAGCAAACTTTGATTTATCTAGATATCTTGTGGGGCGCAAGCGTAAAACTTGTCATTCCATTGACTCGCATGTCCTGTTACTAATTCGTAAACGTGTATTATGTATTTTGTCATTTTGCATTTTATCAGTTGGTGTATTAGTAATAAAATTTCTTTCTTCTTCTTCTTCTTCACTTTTGTAGCCTGGTTTATGCGGACTAAATTCAGTGGAATAGCTTTCCAATAAACAAAACAGACTATACTTAATTCTGGTCATACAGATTCGGCGTGTGATATCTTACGCTTTACGGTCGGTTGAAATTCTCTATAACATTTACTTGAATGTAAAAAGTATTTTTCCAGCAGGTTCTAATTTTTCTAAATAATATGTTTATCATTATTTACTGTATTTTTATAACATAACGTGTGTTTGTCACTTGCTTTTCTCTTTCTCTCCTATAGTTTTCCATTCCAATCCAAGCTTGTTGATTTTTCTTAAAGCTGCGTACATATGCACTGTATATAAGAGATAGCATTAGTATTATTCTTCTGATTTCTGATCACAATTCTGGTATGGCGCATTGTGCGCTGGCGTGAGTTTACCAACACGAAAGTACGGGGTTCGAAACTCACGGATGCGAAGCTTTTTAAGAATTTTAAATCTTGCAAATATTGGCCCCTAAGGCTAAACTTTACTATATGGTGTGAACGGAAAAGTTGCAGATGTACAGGGAAAGGAACGATATTGATTGAAATGAGGAGGACATGCATAAAGAAAGTGCGGAAAAAAAATTTTATGAAAAACGGACCAATATTGGTGAAGATAGAGTTACTCAGGATATAGCTACATTAAAGTGAGGTATTTTACAGTTTACCAAAAATGTTCCGAATTCAGGCTGAAAACATATGTATTTGACATTTTCGAGGTCGCTGATTACGAAAAAATAACTTTTATTTTACGGAAAAAAATTTGTTTGAAAATTTTTAAATTTGTAAAAAACAATTTTTTGCATGTTCTTTCTGTCTAGATAATGTGAAAATTCAAGTTTATGCTTAAATGACGCTTAGGCTTAGGCTTAGTTTATGTGAGAAGGTGTTTTCGGCTGCTTAGGTCGAGGTCGCTCCCGCTTAGGTCGAGGTATAGATGCTTAGGTCAATGTATAGATGCTTAGGTCAATGTATAGATGCTCAGGTCGATGTATAGATGCTAAGGTCGACCTAAGTTGGATACATGTTGTTCTGCATTCCACTGTTTGAATCTTCAAATGGTTGGAACTTTAAGATAATCCAAAAATGCTGTTTGAATCGTATTTGAGTAGAAATCTTTAAGTGGATGTAAACAATGCTAAAAATAGTGAAATTAAAAAAAATTTCTTGAAAATTTGGGCGAAAAGTTACAAAAAAATTTTTCTTTTATCATGGTTTCTATGCAGTATAACTTAATTTTTGTAATCTGCGACCTTGAAAATGGCAGGAAAATATTAATTAGTAAAAATTGGAAACCTTTGATAAACTGCTAAAATTCCTTAAAGTGGCTCAAAATGGTGAAAATGTCGAAGTATGATGTTTGAAGAATCGTAACTCTGTGACTTTTGTATGGATTTGGTTTATTATTTTTTCCGCGTCATTTAGTGGCACAAAGTATTGTTTTTGCGCAATTGTATGGCAGTTCTGCCGGAATGGCGCAAAATCGGTTCACACCATATTCTTCAAAAACTCCGCCCCTAATGCAATCGTTTTTGGCCAATATTGGCCTTTAACGAAAAATTCGGGGCCAACATTGGCCAATAATCAGTGCCAAATTTTGGTTTTTTGGGTTTTTTTAGTTTTCGGGTTTTTTAAGGGTTTCTGGCTAAACTTAAGAATATGGTACTTTTGGAAAAAGTGCAAAACGAATACAGAATGCCAAATTTTTTTTTGCCAAGATGGTAGAACATGATAAATTGAAGCGCGGAAAAAAAATTTGGTGAAAATATGAGCCATACTTGCAAAGTTGCAGGCAACTCTCGATTTGAGTGTTGCGTGGGAGGATTAAACAGCTCGATCCAATGACTAACACATTTGTCAAAAATAAATAATATGGGCTGAAATTACGGAAGGAAGCATAGCAATGAAGGAGAAAAAAGAAAAAGGAGCGGAAAGCTGTTTGAAATTTTAAAAAACTTGAAAAAAATTTCATATTTTTTTGCATGTTTTTCGGTTTTACTCGATAAGATATACGAAAATCTAAGTTTTTGCTTCTATTATACGGCTTAGTATATCTGGAAAGGTGTTTCAAGCTGCTTAGGTCGAGGTCTCTCCCGCTCAGGTCGATGTATAGATGCTTAGGTCGATGTATAGATGCTCAGATCGATGTATAGATGCTTAGGTCGATGTATAGATGCTCAGGTCGATGTATAGATGCTTAGGTCGATATATAGATGCTTAGGTCGATATATAGATGCTTAGGTCGACGATAATCGGGTATCTACATGTGATTCTGCATTCAGCTGTTTGAATCTTCAAATCCTAGGTCGAGAAGATGCTTGCTTAGGTCGGGAAGAGGCTAATGATAGAAACCCATAGCTTTTGTAATATTGATCATTGACGGATGAATTTTTTTCCGCGCTTTCTTCCAACATGTTCTAAGAACTGAGCAAAAAAATCCGCTCGTCTGAAGTTTATTTTTTTCGTATTCTGAAAGTACCATATTCTTAAGTTACTCCGGGTTTCTTATGGGTTTTTTTATAAAAATTTTAGCTCAAGCTATAGATTGTAGCTGAGAATACTTCAACAGCTTCAAGACAAAGCCAAACAAGTAAACAACTTTATTCAGCTAATACACCAAATTCAACAAAAAATTGGTCATTCTCAAGCACAATCCATGCTGTGTGAACAGAATAAAAAATTGGGCAGAGCAATTTTTAAATGCATAATATTGAAATTTCTCCATAAATTCTGCTCTGCTTCAAGAAAAAAAAACAAAAAAATTTGCCATATTAGTAGAAAAATCCATGCCACATTGCCACATAGCCTTTATTGGGCGGCTTTTCTCATTTGAAAATTATATATACTATAGATGGAAAACAGCAACAGGAAGGAGGAGAGAATGAGAATGGGTGGACACTTGACCTCGAGCATCACAAGCAATTGTAAAAGGAACAAATGATACGAAAAACATTGACAATACACAGTATTTAATTCCATTACAAATAAATTCTTAACCTCTGGATAAAAAACCCAAAAAGCCCAAAACCCAACGATTTCTTGCACCCAAAAAAACCCAAAAAAACCCAAAAAAACCCAAGTTCAAAAAACCCAGCCTTGCCAACCCTGCTGAAAACGCGACAATTACGAAGGATGCAAGAGAGTAATCAAACTTACGGTCAATAAAATAAAAACGTACAGCAAAATGCGTCGAGCGAGTCATAAAAATGACGATTCAAGCTCGCCCTCTAATGAATTTGGATAAGTCGACATCAATTAATCTAGATTTTAATACATTTTAGTTAGGGGAAGAAACTACAAAATGAACAGAGATATACTTATAAAAAAATCGAATTTTGTAAATTAGAACGAACAAGAGGAACAACTAGCTTACAGCGATTGGTGCAGCGAGTAGTATTTTTATTAAGCACAAAAATCTGTCATGGAAAGACAAGATTTTGGAGTAACTTGAGAATATGGTACTTTCAGAATACTAAGAAATAAACTTCAGAAAAGCGCATTTTTTCGCTCAGCACTTAGAACATGTTGAAAGAAAGCGCGGAAAAAAATTTCATCCGTCTATGATCAATATTACAAAAGCTATGGGTTTCGTTAATTAGCCTCTTCTCGACCTAAGCAAGCATATTCTCGACCTAAGTATTTGAAGATTCAAACAGCTGAATGCAGAATCACATGCAGATACCCTATTTACGTCGACCTAAGCATCTATACATCGACCTAAGCATCTATACATCGACCTAAGCACCTATACATCGACCTAAGCATCTATACCTACATTGATCTAAGCATCTACCTATACATCGACCTAAGCATCTATACATCGACCTGAGCGGGAGCGACCGCGACCTAAGCAGCTTAAAACACCTTTTTAGATATACTAAGCCTAAGCCTAAGTATAATAGAAGCAAAACATAGATTTATAGATTTTTGTATATCTTGTCAAGTAAAACCGAAAAAACATGCAAAAAAATAAAATTTTTTTAAATTTTTTTTTAAAATTTCAAACAGCTTTTTGCGCCTTTTTTCTTTCTTCTCCTTCATTGCTATGCTCCCTCACGTAATTTCAGCCCATAAAATTCATTTCTGACAAATGTGGATCGAGCCGTTTAATCGTCCCACCCAACACTCACATAGAGAGTTGCCTGCAATTTTGCAAGTATGGCTCAGATTTCCACCAAATTTTTTTCCGCGCTTCAATTTATCATGTTCTACCATTTTGGCAAGAAAATTTTGGCATCCCGTATTCGTTTTGCTCCTTTTTAAAAGTAACATATTCTTAAGTTTAGCCCAAGATTTTGGACTAGTTATAATACTAATAATACTGATACTTTTTTTGGAAAAACACAAGGGTAAAACAAAGTCGCAAGGAAAATAAAATAGCATAGTGTAAAATGCAAAATGTCCTGGACACACTAGCAAATAGATTGCACTCACGTGTGCCCCACCAAAAAATTCTCAAAATCAACCTTTTTCAAATTTCTCTTAAATGTCTCAATATTTGGAGAATTTCGAATATATTGTGGAAGATAATTCCAATTCTAGCTGATCTAGTAGCAAAACAATTTTTTTTTACAATCAAGTCGAAATTTTTCTAAATATATGTGATTTGCAAATGCATTCAAAATAAGCAGGCGACTTAATTCTAATCGACACAAGTTAAGTTGGTTAAGGCGTTCGTCATAAGAAAGAGGGCTATAATATCCAACGATGTATTTATTAAGTTTACGCTGAAGAGCCTCAAGCCTGTTAATATCACTAATATAAGAGGGGTTCCATAAAGCACAAGAATATTCAAGGACCGGTCTGAAGTAAACAATGAAGGCCTTAACGAGATGATTTCTATCACGCAAAAAGAGGGATTTTCTAATTAAGATAGATCTCAAGAAAGCTTCTTTACCCGTCATTGCAATTTTTTCTTATTATTTTAGCACTTTATTAAAATAAGAGGTGGTAGCTACTTAAATGTATGTGTATTATTGCAAAGTTAGGTAAGTAAATACCTAATCGCTAAATTTAAATGGAAATTAGCGAGCATGCTTAAATTTTTCTGCAGATGAAATTCTTTGAAGGTAAAATTTGATGGGAATTGCTGATAAATGCTAATAAATTCAGCCGCTTCGTTTCCAATCTGTCACTTTCTTAAAGTATTGCTTTCTTCTACAAAGTTAAGATTGAAGTATAAAACGGTCAAAAAGGCAAAAATTTATTATTCATTAAGCGTCAATTCGTAGATACTTTTGGCTTAACATTTCTATAAAATTATTAAATCCATGTTTTGGTTGTAAAATTCAAGAAAAGATTCTATCTTGACAATTTAAAATACATTTCATGGTCGTTTTTGAAGGTTGTCTTGTCATTATGACTCCGTAAAAGCTGTTCTAAATCCTCGGCTATTTTTAGGGTCGGGCCGGGTCGGACAGACCATACATGTACATAGGGGTATTGCCTCCCGCTGAAGAGTCAGCCGGACAGGACTGTCCGGCAATTCCCAGCTGATGTAACGTTTTTTGCATCATTTTTGAGGTCAAAAGCAACAAAAATGTCAAACTTTTTTTCGGCGCTTGTACTTTTATGTACTTACTCAAAAGGCGCCCCAAATTGATCAATTTTTTCATTTTTTAAGCGTTAGAAGTGATGTAATGCAGTTAAAATGAACTTAAAATGCTTTAAAAATGCGACATTTTCACGACAAAACGTTCTACAGGCTATTTTAGACCATTTTGATCCTTTAAACAGCGGAAAATCGTGATCGTTAAATTGACTGTTTTAAATTTCTGGGATTTTACCCCCTCCCTCTTCCCCCTGCCGACTCTGACCTTGTGCATCTGAGGGATAGACCCCTTAAACCTTCGGGCTGCGGGTTGACTGATCCTCTGACTCGTGCGGGTCAAAAGTGCCAACCCTATTTTCATCTCTCAGTTTCCTCACTCAACGAGCAACTTAGCACAACTTTTTTAGTGAGAAAGAATTTAGGTCAAGTGTGTTTTCTACAAAACGCACAGGAAAGGTGGGAAAGATCGCCTTTTATTTCTCAAAATACGTAATTTCGGATTTTACTGCAAAAAATTCGAGTTTTTTGGTTGTTTATCACGAATGCACGAAATACCTACAGGTTCCTCATGGCGTTTCGATACAAAAGTAGTTATTCGTGTTAGGCAAATGCGCTTACAATTTTACCTTGTTTTACTTCTGACTTTTTATATTTTCATTTTGCTGAATAAACTTATTATCAAGGTAACACGAAATTAAGTTAATAAAACACAAATTAATGACTAAGTGGCGAATGAATAAAGGGAACATACACACGAGAGAGTGATACTTAATTTGTAGAATCAATGTTTGAATTTTCTAAAATGAAGCTATTCGCTAACATTTAAACTAAATAGAAATTAAAAAGCATGCAGAAAATTCGTGCGCTTTGCTTTGTACACATTGCGTTTTTTAAAAGCTGCTCAGCATGACAAGACAAGTCTACAAAAGATTCGCATCTCACGCGTTTAAAGAATCTTTGTTTGTTTATTCTGACATGGAAATATAGAATTTCCGTGCTTCGCACCCAGTGGCGGATCTAGGATTTTCCTAAGGGGGGCGGTACCCCTAAGGGGGCGGTACCCCTAAGGGGGGTCGGAACCCTGACTTGGGCGGAAAAATCAGCCGTTTTAACCCGAACATCGCTGAAAATCGCTCAAAAATGCTTAATTTTGTGCATTATTTTGGGCCGATGGGGGGGCGGCCTCCTCCGCCCCCTAAATCCGCCCCTGTTCGCACCAGTATCTATATTTTATCTATTTATCAGCCTGAAGTTAGAACTAAGATTCAGGCGATTTATGAAAAGTTCAATAGTAAAATTCAAAATTTCTGTGATTATTGGCAAAACTTTCCGGGGCTCTGCCTTGCGCTTCAGCACGCTAACCCAGACCCCTTGCCCTAAAAGACATTTTTCGTTGCATTCTCTCTAATCTAAGGTCCTATCCGAGTAGTAAAACTTGCAAAGTTTGCACATTTATTGTAAAAATTTTCAAGAAAAAAATAGCAGCACAATGTGAAAAGTCCAAAAAAGGCATTCTTTAACACTTAGGACGCATCTTCTTGCCTTTTACCGGCTTTTATGATGAAAGCAATTTCGGACTTCTTCTTTTTGGGAAAAATCCTGGCAACCTCCATGCCACGTTTGTTATTCATTTAGCCTCATTGTCTTCTAAGTTAATTATATCTTCTCTTAACGTTTTTTATGTACTGTTGTTAGCTTCGGAAACGGTGTCCTTATATTCTCTTAAGTTTTGGTATTTTTGGTCAATTTAAGAAATCGTCAGATTATACGACCGTTTTAAAACGGATTTGAGGTGCATTTCTATTGCTGCATTCTCTAACGCTTTCGCTACTCCGATGCTATGCTAGCCTCAAACCGAGTTTTAAAATTACTGGTAGTAAATATGGTGATCATTGGGCCCGCTCTTATTGCTGCTATTTGGATGTATCTCAGAAAAAGTAAATCAGTCTTTTTTGTTTTCATGATCGTCTTATGCACACATGCAAGCTCGTATCCAGGATTCGGCCAAGGAGTGGGGCGTACCTAAAATAAATTGGTCTGTCTCGGAAAATTCGTCGGTATAGCTCGCAAATACCGCGTCTTTCGACATACTCTATCCCAGTGTTTTTTTTGTACAAGGTTGGTTTGAATATGTACAAAGATGGTCCCTAAAAGTCTTTGTACATTTTGTACACACAAATTTTTGGGTACTATAATATGATACAGTAGCCATTTTTGTGTGGTAAAAACAGAGTTGTTCGACCTTTGGTAGTGTATTTTAGCTAATTTTCGGGTTTCTGAGGGCAAAAATCATTAGGAATCGTCTTAAAACGGCGCGAAACGCTCGAAAAATTTGACTTTTTTCCTTTGAAAATGCAACTTCTGCTATTATAAATATATAGGACATACACTTACACATTTCGGCGCGAAGCGCCGAAAATTTTTGCGAATTTTAGACCTTTTTTCACTTTTTATCTTCCCAAAAATCTTTGTACCCTGCTTTATCCATACATGCACAGCATGGAAATTCTAGGGAGGAATTATAAAGTGCCTCTTTTGGGTCCAAAAATGGTAGGTACGCGTCAAAAACATCGTTTTTCAGCGTTTCTTACGATGCTCTGTCTTTCTAGAGCATAAAAACCAAAAATTTCGTAAAATAATCAAACAAGTCGGAACAGATTGAACAAAATATAGTGAGCCGTTACACGTATGCCCCCCAAGATCATGTATGACTCTACCCATTAAGATAATAAAATAACTTTTTTGAAGAAAATTATTTTTCGCTCAAAAAGCTCTATGTCATTTTTTGGTCGCGTTTGGGCCAGAATGATTCGAGCAATAGACTGTTTAATATGTTCATTCAGACGCTTTTCTTCCATTATTTTTGTGCTTATTTAATCTTAAAGGCCTTTCCATTGCCCTCGGTAATATTGCTTCCGTGCAAATTTGACCATAAATGTTTATAAAAAATAAAATACGACGCAATAAGTACAGAAATTTGGCATTAAATAGGTGAAAAATTACTCATTTCCCTTCGTCCCGTCGAGGAAACTCGGTTTACCCGCTCCCAGAGTTTTTGACCGCGCGTATGTATGGTCTTATGCATGTTTAAATGGTGTCCTAACTTTTATTCAACTAGTTCAAATGTAAACTTTTCAATCATATATATACTAAATATTAAAAATCATTTTTTTAAATTAGAAATTGCGTTTTTTGATGCATTACACTGTTAAAAGATACGACAGTTAAATAAATTAATTGTGTAGATATTTCATTGTATACATCGGGGGTGCGTTTTGTTGTACCGGGCGAAAAGTCTTTTCTTGTTGTTTTTTTGATAAGCAAGCACGTAGCTGTTTTTCTGAATTTGGCGGTCTAAAATTTTGAAATCAAATATCTTAAAAATACTTGTGGATAAATAAAAATAATGGTGTTTTTGAGTGCTTCTCAGCAAGCTCCAATTATTGGAGAAGAAGTAATTTTTAAAAAATCAAAAAAATGTATTTTGAAAGCGCCCAAAAATTTTGAGCCTATCGGCTAAGAAGCGTACTAAAATCTATTCTGACTGTCTTTCAAATAAAGTTCGAGAATTTTAAATTTTTTCCCTCGGGGACCATTACAAAAAATACTCGTACTTTCAAAATTTTTCGGACTAATCCCCAGGCACGTACATAGCTGGCTGTCCTATTTTGGGTAACCAACACAAATTTTTGGGGGACTAAGCCCAAAAAGGCCAAAAATAGCACAAAATAACGTTTAAAAAGTCCGATTTTTCTGAATTTTGGGAGAAAATTATTGACACCCCCCATTTTTACCTACCCCCCTTAAAAATGGCTGGGGACCATAGTTGGGCAGCACCAAAATTCTGGGATTGCAAGATTTTTTAAAGGTCGAAAAATTGTGTGTGTGGAAAACACAATTTTTCAACGTTTCTCATCGAGCACTATCCATTAACATCAAAAAATTATGAAAAAAGACGAAAAAATTTTTAAAATTGAATTCTGGGGTATTCAGTGTTCTGGGGGTGTATATTCCCAAACCCTCCCCCTCCTCACGCTCACGTGGGCGTGGTGGGGGGGGGGTTTGGAGAGTATGCACCCCAAGGCCGTATACCCGAAAAACCAAAATATCCCCCAGAATTCGATTTTTTAATTTTTTTGTTTTTTTTCGTAATTTTTGATGCTAGTGGTTAGTATGATGCAAAACGTTGAAAAATGGTGTTTTTTTCGTATACCACCATTTTAAAGACATTTTTTGACCTTTTAAAAATCTTGCACCCCCAGAATATTGGTGCTGCCCATTTATGCTAGGGACCCCATTCAAAATTTTGAGCCGTTATATACTTGATCATGACAGCATACATGAATTTATTTCTCTTGAGGTGTTTACATACAAACTCGATAATTATATAAAATTAGTGGCTTTAAATGAATTTCGTAGGGAAGAGAAGGTATTAACCTGTTTTAATGTCTAAAATTTCGAAAATTGTCTTCTGTCAAGCGATTTTGCTAGAAAGCTGCTATAATTAAAAAATTTTCTTCGATAATGCAGGAAAATTGGACTTATTTATCCAAAGTTTTAATTTGCTCACTTTACTGCTAAAATAAAGTAAAAACTTTATAAACAATTTTAGTATTTTTAAAATATAAATTTGTGTGATGTCTAATTTGTATTGTCAATCAGCTTTTATACACATCCAGCTATCCGCATATGTAAACCTAGTCAAATTTTTTTACAATTCTATTTGCAAAAATGCATTTTGATATTGAATTCAAATTTTAGGTCAAAAATGGCATTTGAAGAAGCTGAAAGAAATGTCCGAAAATGATATTTTATGTGATCTAGAAAGCATTTTATGTCCATTTACCATTCTTGAATTTAATGTTTTTTCCTAGGATACCGTTTCTGGAAAATTTTTAATTGTATTAATTTTTTCTTTCTGGCTGCATAGAGTTTGATAAGTAAGGTGGATGGCGTATTCTTTCCATGCTGTTAATTTTTGGCTTTTTTACTTTTAACCACTAGAAATCTTTGTTAAATGTGAATAGATGAATTCTTCTCCTGAATCCGCCTGTATGAGCATACTTACTTATCAGCAATATTTCTGATAGTTAAAGTAAGATGATTAAATTAAAATAATTTTTAGTCGCACAAAATTCGTCTCATCAATGAATTGAACGTCATTTTCGACTATTTCCAGAAAAAATAAAAATATAGTTCAAATTTTAATATTTTGGCTAAACTTTTTGTTTATGCAATTTCTTGCTTATTTTTTGATTTTTATGCATCAAAAACCGAAATCCCTTTAAACATGTCTGTCTTGTTTTCAGGTAAAACTGAAGGTCGTGTATTCAAACTCGAAATGCCGTCTGCTTATTTCAAGTTGGAAATTTTAGTTCCGCATGACAAAGTTTACGCTGTGATAGGTCGCGAAGGCTGCGTCATTAAGCAGGTATTTATGTCGTTTTCAGTGCTTTGCTACTCATTAATGTTATTGCGCAAATAATGAAGGATAATTTGATTATCATTATTACGTGAAATAAAATGAAATACCGTCAATGATGCGGCATTAAATTAAAGCTTACAATTGCTGCTCGTTGTTGCACCGGGCATCAAGCCTTCGTACGAAATGTCATTACTTGATCTGAGTCAGGTCAGTCATTATGTAGGATTCATAAGTAAGATGGTATTGTCACATAAGTCGTATCATTGGGCTTAACGTCCTAAAAATCTCTGACGTTTTGGTGTTTCAGTCCTCGTCAGCTGATTTCTGGTTTGTAATGGCTCTAATTTTAAACGATTTGGGAGATTATGACTAACTTCATAGATTAAGGCAGATTTTTTTAAATTTTCAATGACAAATTCAGCAAACAGCTAGAAGAATCACCATAGGTTTACGAAAAGGCCTTCCAGAGCCGCCGAAAAAGTAAATACGATTATATGTCATTAATATTGTTTGACTAAGTAAGCTGCTAATGGTCTAAAATCGTTAGGAAATTTGCCAGTTCTTCATCTCGCCTTACTATATTGGGCCTCTGCCGATAGTATTAAAGATCAATTTAAATGAAGGGCGAATTCGACAACTTCTCTTCACAGAAGCTATAAACGGCGGGCGTGATATTATACAGTTATCGAGTTATAGCATTATACCATTTTATTGCAATTTGGCCATTTACCCCCGCAAAATTTCAAGCCTTTTATCAGACATGCACAGCAAGGGAATTATGAGGGGAGTTGTGAAGTTTTAAAATGCTTTTTTGGACCCAAAAATGGTCGGTACGCGTCAAAAACACAATTTTTCGGCGTTTCTGACGACGCTCTATATTTCTAGAGCACGCTTAAAAGCACCTTGTCTACGAATTTTTCGCATATTTTTAAAAACTTTCAAAAAATCGCGAATAATTGTTGGGGAGGAAGTGAAAAAATTTCTGTTGGGGAGTGGAAATTTTTCTGGGGTGGGGTTAAACCCCAGATCACGTATGCCTACAAGTCATGTTCTTGGGAGGTTTGACCCCCGTTCAGAATGGCAACTGACCCCCTACAAAATGGCTGCGCCCCCTCCCGCAATTGTCGATTTTTCCGAAAAAGTTATAAAAAGTGTGCCCTTTTAGGCGTTTTTAGCTCATTTTTGGCTCAAAAATCTCCGGCGCTCCGCGCCATACGTTTTCATGTTCTAGAAAGGGCGAACATTGTCTGAAACGTCAAAAAAAAGTGTTTTTGATGTGTACTCATCGTTTTTAGCCTAAAAAGGGCACTTTTTATAATAAAATTTTGGGCCTGACTCCCCCCTCTCCCCCAGAATTCCAAGCTGTACATGTATGATGCCCGCCCACTATGAATATTCGGCTACTTCGGCTACTTAATATTTTCAAAAATATTAAAATCTATTTAATTATATATTTATTAAAGAATTTTTTAAATATTTTCGTTACTAAGAATGATAAGGGCCGGAAGGAACAATAAGTTAACTGTTATGAATTATAAAAATATCTTGTAATTCTGTATTTTATCACTTTGGTTTAATAGTAATAAAATTTCTTTCTTTCTTTTCAGTCTCTGGTCAATCTCAAGCACTTTCGCCCACACCTGGGCGTGGGGGTTTGGGGGGTATGCCACCCCAGAAACCAAAATACCCCCAGAAATCAAAATACCCCCAGAATTCAATTTTTGAAAATTTTTTTTTCGTTTTTTCGCAATTTTTGATGCCAATGGATAGTGCTTGATGAGAAACGTCGAAAAATGGTGTTTTTATCGCCATACCACTATTTTTAAGGCCATTTTTTGACCTTCAAAAAATCTTGCCACCCCCCTCCCAGAATTTTCTTGCTGCCCACGTATGCTTTCGCCTACAATTTTTGATTTCCATATATTTTTGGCATTCATTTCGCCAAATTTCCCCCCAAAAAAAAATATAAATTTTTCCCTTCTATTGACTTTCTGATCCGCTCCCTACTATGAATTACGAAGTCATTCGGCCAGAGAGGGGTGAAATTTGATATCTGTACTCCGTAAGTTGTTTGTTTGGTAAATTATGTCTAAATTGCTGGAAAATACACGATTCTTGGCCGAATTCACCCGACAGTTCCTGGTCTTCCGACCCTCAAACGCTGTTTAATATCCCTCTCACCCCTCCTTATGTGCATGTATGCCCTCTTAAGTGCATTTCTGGGTTTGACCCTCTTCTGTATTTGGATATTTTTTTGGCTCATATATTTCAGTACCAGTTGGTATTGCTGAACGAAAAACGTCGAATAATGCGCATTTTTACCCATATCTTCGACTATTCGGTCCTCTTTACCCGAGTAAATTTTTATCACCTGAAAAAAATTTAGTTAGCGCGCGTTGTACGTATGTTTTTCTATTTTGCTTCTTTTGGCTCAGATTGAACGCGATTTCAACGTTAAACTGAAATTGGACGACGGATCTAACATGCAAGACGACAGAATTTTTACAATAAAGGGTCAACGCGAAGACGTGCTACTTGCCGACGTTCATGTTCGGAAAATTTTGGCTAAAACGCCGCCTACATTGCGTTGCGACGTTTTTGTTCCCAGGGAATCGATCGGCTCTATTATAGGTAAAAATTACCTACACACTAAAGATAGGTATGTAAAAGAAAAGATTAAAAGAATGTAAAATTGATAAAATTGAAAAATTGAAAGTTAAAAACATCAAAGAGGCTTGCGCCGGATCACTCGAAAAATTTGTCCCTCTCATCTAGTCAATAACCGTTAAAAACACATTTTTATTTTTTGCGCCATTCTTTAGTTAAATCAATTTGATTTTTATTATATGTAGGTTTAGTGCATAAGATTTTTTGTCGACAGCTGATTGTGCGAGAACGAAAAGCAAGTATTTTTAACGATAAAATATGGTAGTTGAATTTTAAATTTTTAAATTTAATTTTCAACGAATTCTACGCTCGATTCACCAGTAATCATCAAACAAAACTTTTAGAATGGTAGAGTGAGGTCCTGACATGCGCAGCATTGGAATTTGGGGAGGGATGGTTGAAATGGAAAATTTCTCCTAGTTGCCTTTTCTGGGCTCGAAAACAATGAATACGCGTCAGAACTAGTGATCGACCGGGGCCCGACCCCGGCAATCCCCGGCCATTTTTAAGCATCCCCGGCCCCGGCCGGGGCAAGGTCAAAAAATGGCCGGGGCCGGGAAAAATTTAGTGTAATTCGTATTTTGTACAGGCTTTGATACTGGCACTTATTTATCAATGAGCAAGTGTTAATTTTGAGAGCTGTACTGATTAGACCATATGTATACTTACTTAATCCTTGTTATAACTTTGCTACTGTGTATAAATGAGCTTTTACTGAATAAATGTTCTGGAAAATCTGCATGTTTTCGATTCCTCCACTTAACTTACTTAAACTAAATGCTACTTTTAACTCATTCATTCATGGCTATGGCTAAAAGATTTAGAGTTGACAAATACGTTCTATTTCCAGTTGAATTGTGTGTTTTCAACAACCTATCTTTACAAAAAACACTTTTACATTTAATTGAATGGGAACCGCGTGCTTTGAAACGCGTTACTCGTGTAATAGTTATTAGGACGGAGGGTAATTATAGGCGAATGTAAACTACGCTGCATAATTGCGTCCGATCCGATAAACTAAATATGTCTCCTATAGTTTCCTAAGGTCCAGAGTTGAGGGAGGGGTGAAATCCCAAATTGGAGGACCAGCAAATTAAGTGGTGGACTATTATTAGCCGACTCTATTTTAATGTACGAGCTTCTTGTGCTTGTACAAAGATCTCCTAAAAGTGTTTTTGTATGAGCTAACAAATTTTTGGTAGCAATATTATTCAAATATATTTTTAAACATACACATTTTCGCATACCTACAATCAGTATGTAACAGTGTTTTTTGTACAACGTACCTTTGTATATACACGAACAAAGATGGTACCCAAAAGTCTTTGTACATTTTGTACCAGTGTTTTTTTTTGTACACGGTCCGTTTTGTGCATGTACAAAGATAGTACCCAAAATTCTTTGTACATTTTGTACACATAAATTTTTGGTTACTATAATATGGTACAGTAGCGATTTTAGTGTAGTATAACAGGGTATTTTGACTTTTGATTGTATATTTTAGCTAATTTCTGGGTTTCTAACGCCAAAAATTACTAAAATTGTCTGAAAACGGCGCGAAGCGCCTAAAAATTTGACATTTTTCCATTCTAAATACAAATTTTGCCATTTTAAAAATATATAGGACAGACAATTTTTCATATCGGAGCGAAGCGCCTAAAATTTTTTGGAATTTTACACCTTTTTTACAGTTTTTATCTTCCCAAAAATCTTTGTACATGTACAAAGATAGTCCTGAAAAGTCTTCGTGCATCGGGAAAAATCTTTGGCGAATACAAAAAAACACTGTTTTGTACATGAAAATTTTTGTATACTTTAATATGGCACCATAACGATTTCAGTGTGGTAGAACATAGTTTTTCGACCTTTAGTAGTGTATTTGGCTAGTTTTTGGGTTTCTGAATATTTGACATTTTTCCATTTTCCCATTCTAAGCGCAGCCTTGTTTATTACAAGATTTAATTCGCATATTACAATTTTTGTAATATTTCTGATTTTGCAGTACAAGTTGTTTTAGCTTTCTCAGTCGAGTTTTATGTGTGAATTCCATCAAAAGCTCATACAAATTTCGGCACTTCGCGTCGAACTAATATTATCAACTAAATTCAGGCCGAATTATCACATTTAGAAGCACGGTCTTTTTGTATTCTGCGAAGATTTTTGCTGATGTACAAAGACGTTTCAGGACCGTCTTTGTAGATGTACAAAGATTTTCGCAGAACAAAAACTGTAAAAAGGTGTAGAATTCCTTATTGCAAATTCTACCATTTTAAAGATTTTCAGGGGTAAGCGGCTGCAAAAATGGAGCCGCTTACCCCCTCTTCCCTTGGAAATGGCACGAGAAATATACATGTGACAGGGGATTTGGGCCATCCCCCACCCACGCTTTGAAGCCTCGAACTTCCTTGAAAGTCAGAAAATATTTGACCACCCTCCCCCATTTTTTTGGCGAAAACCTGCACTTTTTGTGGCTATTTTTATGTGTTTTTACCATTTTTTATCTAGTCGCTAACCCCTTCCTTACAGAAATGGCGAGGGACCCCTACCCTAGATTTCTAGCCGTTATATGTATACTGAGGGACCCTCATAAAATTTTAAGCGATTACATGCATGTTTTATAGTGATAGTTCATCTATTTACTCTGGCTCACATTCTAAAATAATGTATCACTTCGTGAAATTCTAACAGTTAGGTAGGTACACTTTTACCCTACTAAAAAATTAAGTTCAAATAAGTTTAAAAGGTTTTCACCAAAAATCGTCTGACAGTGACTTGTGTCTTGGACCCTGAGGGGGTAATACTCCTCCTTCTCATGGGAATATGTGATGTCTGATTTATTACATCCAATACCTATTGCATCTAATCGCTACAGCAGCAGTAGCAGTAGCGAAGATTCAAATGATATAGAGTGTAGCTAATAGCAGCGACATAGACTTTATTGATGATTCAGACAAACAGATTCTGGTCTATCAATAATTCATTTTCTTTCGTTAAGAAATTAGAATCAATTAAAAAGATTAAATCGATTAATACATTCGATTTTTCAACTCTTTACACATCTCTTCCGCAAAATGACCTTATTTCCACTTCTTTTGATTTCCTGGAGAAACCCTTTGAAAAGAATAAATTTTTATGTACTAACGGTTTCAAATCATACTGGAGTTCTTCTCCCTCGGATAAAAAGTCTTATTTCACTTTTGACTTTGACACTTTTACTAAAAAGTCTTAAATTTTTGATCCAAAATTCATTCGTTAATTTTGGAAGTAAAATCTTTCATCAAAAAATTGGCATCCCAATGGGATCTAATTATTCTCCACTTTTGGCGGATCTTTTCCTTTTTCTACTGCGAATATAAATTCCTATCATCGTCTAAAAATAATGACTCTGCTTATTGTTTTAATAACGTAACTCGTTACATTGATGACATCGCAGCTATAAATATTTCAAATTTTCGTGATTACATCAAAGATATTTACCCAAAATCATTAAATGTCACGGAAACTTTTTCTGCTCAAAAAGTTAGTTATTTAGACGTCGAAATTAATCTTTCTACACCGATTTCTTACACGATTTTTGATAAAGGGAACAATTTCGATTTCCTATTGTTAATTTCCCTTTTTCAGACTCTAACGTACCTAAAAATCTTTTATATGCCGTTTTTGTAAGTCAGCTCCATCGTTTTGCGCGTCTTTGCTCTAAAGAAGAATTTTTCAAAGCGCGCGTGAATCATCTGTCACTCAAATTGCAAAAACAGGGCTATAATGTTAAAATCATGCGCCAAAAAATACTTAAAATTTTCCAACAGCGACCTTTCTGATTTTCCAGCACATTCTTATATTCAAAACTGTTTAAGACCGTTTTGATTTTATCATCGCTGTTAGGACGCTGCTCCAGCATTATGCGCATGAATAAGTAGCTTCACCAAACTGTAAGCAAAGCCAATATGTTGAAATCATAACGTCAACAATACTTTAAATTTTCCAATAACGACATTTTGAATTTTTTCTTCGCGTTTGCACTGCGCCTCCCGTCACATTCCCAGACGCGCTTCATAACTACATCCGTATTAGTAAGTAGCTTCGGTTTTCATTAGAGTACGCTAATCATATGAGTATGTAGTTGCGTCGGCATGTTCCCACGTCAATCCCACATTTTTATTTTTTTCCGCCTTAGCACTCGCTTTTCGTTTACTCATTGTATTTCCTCACATGATTGAACAGGCCAGGTACGGCAGTATTTCATGTGTAGGTTTACAATGATTTTTATTTATTTTCTTTCTTTTAGAATATTCTTTTTGTTATTGATGTTATTACTATTATTATAGTATTCATAGTATTCAGGCACATCGATGTAGATTTTCTATTCCTTCCTGCTCTCGCTATCTATTTACTCATTGTGTTTCCTCACGTGATTGAACAGGCCAGATTACGGCAGTAATTCACGTGTAGGTTTGCAATTGTTTTATTATTTATTATTTCATTTATTTTTTAATTATTTACTATATTCTCTATTAATGTTTCTTTTTTATGTAGCATAATATTATAGTATCTATAATGTTAATTCATTTATTTCTTTATTCAATTAATTAATTTTTTCCCTTTTTATTTTTATATTATTATTTATTTATTTATTTATTTTTTTCTTCTCAACGATGAGAGGCAGTCTAGCCGCCTAGACTGGTGCCGCTAGGTTGCAGTGACAGTCAGAGGATTAAAGGCACGAAACTGTGAACCTAGTTCCTCTCTGATGACCTCTTCTAGTCTATATTTTTCACGCTTTTTTGTGTATTTATTCTGTATAACTCCTGCTTTACTTCTCTGTTCACTTGAACTCTTGTACACTCGTAAACCCGTAATTTCTCTATAATATGATTTTGTGTGCTTTTATACTTGTGTATATACTATTTCTCGCGTCTTTTGTTTCTTTATACTAACAGCATGCCCAATTTATTACTTTATTTATTTATTTATTCATTTATTTTTTATTTTATCATTTATTTATTTATTGCTTTTTTTTTTTTTTTTTAATTTATTTTATTATTATTATTATTTTTTTTCAAATTTATTTTACTATTTTTTCACATGAGATGACTTTCTGTTATTATTTGTTTCTTGTGACATGAATAGTAATAAAACTTCATATGAAAAGGCGCACCTAACTTTGCGCTTGCCATTTACTACTGAATGGAGCAGTCGCTCATTACTTCTTTCCTATACCTACCCCAAGTGTGTGTCATGCAATGCTATTTTCCTTGTCTCCATCCTGGCCAGCCCCGGCCTCGGCCAAAGATGCCTGGTCGATCACTCGTCAGAACCATCATTGTTCTGACGTCCTGACAATGCAGTTTCTTTTAGATGTTAGAAACAAAAAAATTTAAGAAAAACTCGATGAAATTGAGCAAAATGTAGTCGAAATGGGGCGAAGAGTTGAAAAAATGAGTACTTTTGAATCGGCGCTAAAAACGCTCAAAATAGGACATTTTGTAGGATTTTTGGGAAATCGGACTTTCTGGAAAAGATAGGGAGGGCGTTAAAATATTTGAGCGGGGAAGGGGTGTGAACATACATGGGCAGCAGTTAAATTCTGGGGGGTCAAAACCGGTAAAGTCCCGAAAAAAACATCAAAAATTCAATTCAATGGGTTATCGATTTATGGGGTTCAGATTTTGGGGAGTATAACCCCCACACCCATATGTATGTGGGTGCGAAACGCCCGAATTCCGCAGTGTACGGTGAGGTCTAGAAAAGTAAGGGACATTGCTGCCGATTAGCCCAGCCTTACTGCCGAATATTTTGTGCGTGCGTAGCATGTGCGCTTTTGTCATGCTCATCCAACGCTAAAAAATCATGTAAACCATTTTAAAAAGTTTGTTCTTGAATAAGTGCTCTTTTTATGTCACTGTTTTGTCTAAAAATGTCATTTTCCCTTTAGAATAATCTGAATAATGTTCCGTGCATGGTGTCAACCCTTTTCAGCAATGGCATGGCAGGTCTGTCTGGGTAAAATTTTTGGACTTCGTGTTAAAAATGCAATTTATGTGCCTACTCGTTTTTATTTTCGACCAAGTTTGACAATTTGCTTCAAAAATAGGTGCTAACTTTCTTTTCTTTATAGGAGCTTTTACAAGTAGATGTGCATGAATGCTATCAATCCACTGTACATTGACTAAATTTGTTTAAAATGGACAAAAATATGGTTTTTTATTTGAAAAATGTATTTTGAGATTTTAATCTAAAATTCATACAATATGATATTAGGTCGCGGTGGATCTAATATCAGAGAAATGTGTCGGTGCTCCGGTGCTCGAATGTTCGTTAATAAGACAGAAAATGAGCTTTCTGAACTCGTTAGCATTAAAGGTTCTGCTCAATCGATAGTCAAGGCTAAAGTAAGATTGTAAACGTTCATCTACATAAATTTAAGGGGGATGTCGGCACTATAGGTACACAAGGTCAGGATCTGCGACTAGGTGGGCAGCATCAAAATTCCGGGGGGGGGTGTGCAAGATTTTTCAAAGGTCAATGGTCTTAAAAATGGCGGTATGGCGAAAACACTATTTTTCAACGTTTCTCGTCGAGCACTATCCATTGGCATCGAAAAATTCGAAAAACAAAAAATTTTAAAAATTGAATTCTGAGGAAGTTATTTTGGTTTCTGGAAGGTATTCGGCCTTCTGGAGCTGCATACTCCTAAACCCCTCGCCCTGTCCCCACGTGTGGTCGGCGGAGAGGTGGAGGTAAAATCTCAGGAAATCCAAAACAGTAAATTTAACGTTCACGAATTTTGTGGTCGTTTAAGCGACCAAAATGGTCAAAATGGCCTATAAACCGTCATTTCGTTGCAATTTCGCATCTCAAAGCATTTTTAGCTAATTGTGACTGCATTATATCACTTTTAGGGCTAAAAAATACAGAAATTGATCAATTTTTGGCGCTTTTCGAGGTAAACATATACATAGAAATACTAATCTGGAAAAATTTTGACATTTTAACTGCTATTGACCTCAAAAATGATGCAAAAAACGTACCGTCAGCTTAAAATCGCAGAACGGTATTCTGTCTGGCGTGACCTTTCAGCGTGGGTTATACTAGGGATCGGACGAGGGTCTTTTTTTCCCTCGGCCGAGGCCGATGGCAATTCGAAATCCTTGCCTCGGCCGAGAGCCGAGACGTTGACCGAGGACCGAGGATTTGTTATAGATATAATATGAGTATATAAGTACAAACAATTTAGGACATATATGCTCCATGTGATGTGGGTGCAGTAACAATAGGATTGATTAGTGTAATATTGTTCAAAGCTAACAAGCTATTATTCAAATTTTATTCAAAGGTAGATATGCAAATGACAGGCACAATAGTGACGAATTGCTAATCCGTCTTGATCATTCAGCTCGTTTTCGCTATCACTATTGTGTGTTCTACATATCTTTAAAATTGCAAAAATTGCATTTCAAGAGGAAAAAAGTCAAATTTTTTGTGCGCCGTTTTAAGACGATTCTTAAGGATTTTTGCTCTTAGAGACCCAGAAATTAGATAAAAAACACTACCAAAAGTCGAACAACTCTTTTTTTACCACTCTAAAATCGCTACAGTATCGTATTATAGTACCCGAAAATTTATGTGTACAGAATGTACAGAGATTTTTGGAAAGTAAAAACAAAAAAAATATGAAATTTCCAAAAATTTTCGGAGCTTCGCGCCGAAATGAGTAATTGTTTGTCCTATATATGTTAAAAATAATTTGCATTTAGAATGGAAAAATGTCAAATTTTTCGGCACTTCACGCCGTTTGGAGACAATTTGTAGTAATTTTTGGCGTCAGAAACCCAGAAATTAGCTGAAATACACTACCAAAGATCGAAAACCCTGTTTCACCACACTAAAATCGCTAATGTACTATATTATAGTACACAAAAATTTGCATGTACAAAATGTACAAAGACTTTTGGGGACTATCTTTGTACATATACAAACGATCTTGTACAAAAAACACTGCATTGTATTGAATTTACTTTTGCGATCATGTCAATAACGACACGTTGGCTTTTTAAACTATTTTTTACGATCAGGTAGAGAGCATGCAAGAAGCAGCCGACATTTTTGAATTTGCCAATTTTCGCTCTAACAACATTAGCCCCGTTATCACGAATGACGAAGTACTCTTTGCTAAGTAAATTGGAATCTAACAGCACCCTTTTTGAGGCAGAAGCCAAATTTTCACCACTATGATTCTCTGAGAACGGTAAGCATTCAACAGCTGCCGCCTTACGTTCCCACGTTCAAAAGGCGTAGCCAGGATTTTGGTTCGGGGAGGGGATAAACAAAAATTTTTTAAGACTTCTTTTGCATTGAATGCTAGTAACGTTATGTATAGTAAAACTGAGTTTTTCGACCTTTAATAGTGTAGCCTAGCTAATTTATGGGTTTCTGACGATCAAAAATACAAATAGTGTAAAAGCGGCGCGAAGTGCGGAAAATTTTTGGAATTTCTTCCGTTTTCATGTAGAATTTACGGCTTTTCCATTAACAAACACTTCGGAAATCGTAAGTGGCGCAAAGTGCCAGGAAATTTAGTCAATTTTTACCGCCCTTAACATTTTGTAGCTCTGAGAATACTAATAGTCTGACAGAACAGAAAATTATCAAATTTGTGCAAAACAGTTTTGACAGTTCAAGCTTCTCAACGAGAAAACTGCGAATTACTAACTTTGTCCAAAGATATTTTGAGTGATTCAGGCTTTTAAACGCAATGCCGGAGCTTAACAAAAAGAAAGAACAGTAATAACTGACGGCGCTATGCGCCGGAAAAGTTTGACATTTTTCCACTTTAAACGCAATTTATACCGCTTAAATCATACAAAACAGACAAATTAATGCCGACGCGAAACGCCGGAAATTTTAGAAATTCCTAACCCTTTTACCTGGCTTATTCTCCCTGAAATCTCGTTGCATAGTACAACGAGATTTTACGGCTGCGAGGTGACTGGGGTGGCGCCTTAAGCGTTCCCAGCCGGAGTCCGGGGCAGAGTCCCGGGAAATTTTGTAAAAAAGGTATTTTAATGTCAAATAGTGACGTTAAAATTTTCGCAAAATCGGCCTAATCTCGAGCGCTGCAACGGGTCGCTGCTGCCAATAAGATATAGAAAGATTTATCAATTAAAATCTTGTTCTTACCGTTTTCAGGCCCATTTGTGGCCTTCTTATTAACAAGATGTAGTTCAGAAAACAGGAAATGCGCAAAAACATAAGAAATTTGACCATTCCTTTATTTAAAATAGGATTATGTGTCCTTGTAAAGAAAGACAAACGAAACAAAGAATAGACAAACTTGTACACAAAAGACAAACAAAGCAGAGAACATGTACAATCATTTTCGCACTTTTACTATTATGGTCAACAAGCATGTGTATTTTCATTCAACGAACAAATAGTGCATTGAATTACTAAAGTGATGTAAAGTGCTGGATTATTTTAGCTGATTCAAGCTTTTACATTCATTGGATCTATATAGCAATAAATAATAATGACTCGGTGCGAAGCGCCGGAAACTTAATGACGTTTTTGCCTTTTTGAACTCAGTTTTCTGGACACACATTATTGCAAAAAGAAAAATCAACAATATTTCTGAAAAATTTTGAGGGGGCATGTGCCCCCACCCCAATGCCCCCTAGCTACGCCTATGCCCACGTTACTTTATCAATAAAATGAAATGTAATCGCCATATATGCATCAATGGCTGCAGAGCTCCACATATCCGTTGTTATCGAACAAAACTCTAAACGATCGGTGCTGTATTTGTGCTATTTCGGTATCACTCAAAAAATGCAACATCAAAAAACCCTCGGTCCCTCGGTCATTTTTCACCTTACCTTCGGCCGAGGCCGAGGGATCTCATAAAAGACCGAGGATTACCGAGGCCGAGGCCTCGTCCGATCCCTAGGTTATACCCCCTCACCCCTATCAGACTCGGGCGTGAAGGGGAGGGGGGTTTGGGGGTTATGCACCCCCGAGAAACTAAAATACCCCCTTCCCCAGAAATCAAAATACCTCCAGAATTCAATTTTTGAAATTTTTCCGTTTTTTTCTGCAATTTTTTGATGACAATGGATAGTGCTCGATGAGAAACGTCGAAAAATGGTGTTTTTCGCCATACCACCATTTTTAAGGCCATTTTTTGACCTTTGAAAAATCTTGCACTCCTCCAGAATTTTGTTGCTGCCCACGTATGCTCATGTCCTATGTGAGGTATTGTAGGTGTGCGTACTTTTATATGCAAGTGTAGTCACTCACTATCGGGGATGCACAGCATAGGAATTCTGGAAGGTGTGAAATTTTAAAGTGCCCTTTCAGGCTTAAAAATGGCATGTACGCGTCAAAAACGTCATTTTTTGGCGTTTCTGACGATGCTCTGTCTTCCTAGAGCAAAAAAATGAAAAAATGTGAAAAAAGTCAAAAAAAATTTAATAAATTGGAGAGAATATAGTCAATAAATGAGGATGCATATGACGCGAAGCGCCGGAAATTTGACACTTTTGAACAAACAGATCGCTCAAACGCTTAGAACAGCAGCTTTTCTACGAACTTTTTTTGAAACTCTTGGAAAATCGCGAATTCTGAGGAAGGAATTGAGAAATTTCTGGGGGTGTGGGGAGAACCCTCCCCCAAGATCATGTATGCTCGCTATGCATGTGTGCAGGCCCGTAGTCAATGAGGGCTAGTTGGGGGGAGGCAGTTGCTTCCCCCCATCCGAAAACAAACAAATTCGTTTCTCACAAGGGCCCCTAAAAGGAAGAAATGAAAAATTCATGAACTGCAAAAGGTCGCCAAAACAGTTTTTCGTGTACTTTTGAGCTAGTAAACGCAACATTTTGCGGCGCTTTGAGCCGGATTGATTTTTTCTGTTTAATTTTGTCTTTTAAACCGTTCAAATTTGAGTTAGACATGGCGAAAATGTCAACGGCTCTAATCCACGTTTTTCGTATTCGGCAAAAATTTTTCCTGGTGCACACAGACTTTTCGGGACCGTCTTTGTACATGTTAAAAGGTTTTTGGGAAAACAAAAATTACAAAAAAGGTCTAAAATTCGCATTAAGTTCCGACGCTTCGCGCCGAAATGAGTATTTGTGTGTTCTATATATCTTTATAATGGCAGAGATTGCATTTCAAAAGGGAAAATGTCAAATTTTTCTGCGCTCCGCGCCGTTTTAAGACGATTCTTTGTTATTTTTGCCCTCAGAGACCCAGAAATTAGCTAAAATACACTACCAAAGGTCGAACAATTCTGTTGTTACCACCCTAAAATCGCTACTGTACCATATTATAGTACGCAAAATTTTGTGTGTACAAAATGTACAAAGACTTTTGGGAACCATCTTTGTACATGTACAAACCAACGTTGTACAAAAAACTGCTCTAATCACTAATTTTCTGGCTGTTTTTCTTTGCAGAGCACAAAGATTGAGTACAAATTTAAAAAGTTAACAAATTGTTCACGGACTGAACGAAGAGAAATGAGATGCGCAGATAACTTAAGAGATAGATTTTTGTTTACGAGTATGAAATAAACTGAAAAATGTTTGAAATTTTTCTCCTAGCTACGGGCCTGCATGTGTGTAATAAATGAATATTATTCAGAATCAAAATAGGAATGCTTTTTATTGTTCATTTAGGCATTGTTTATTCTATTTTTGTGCTTTCTAATCTTTTTTCTTTTATTCAATTCCTAGTTTCCTTTTCGTTTATTGCTGTAATTTTTTGATCATGATCGTTGCTTGAGTTTAACCGCCTTTATAATCGGTTTTCATTTACACATAGGCTTAGAGGGTCTGAGGATTGACTCCCCGCAGAAGTTAAAAAAATCCCGCAGAATACTGTAGGCCCCCAGAATTTTATTTTTAGTGACATTTTTATCGAGTTTTGGCGATGTCACTCAACCATACCCCCCTTCAGAATTTACTTGCTTCCCATGTATGCTTGCATCAACTCAATAAGTGCTCTCTGTGCACAACCTTCCGTGAAATAGACAATTGTTTTTGTGTTTGCCTTCTATGCATTAATACACGTGTAGTCTTAATTTAGTCAGTGAAAGTCACTCTAACGTTTTAGGAGTTGATCAACGAAAAGCTGAAGAGTGACTACGAAGCGAACCAGTACCGAGCTTTAATGCAATCTGCTTACAGTTAAATGATTTTTTGATGCCGTCGACGTGTTATATTTGATCTTTTTGTGCACCTACCATAGGTGGGCGGCACCGAAATTCTGGAGATGCAATATTTTTAAAAGGTCTAAAAATAGCCTTGAAAATGGTGGTATGGCGAAAAAACACCATTTTTCAACATTTCACATTGATCACTATCCATTGGCCTCAAAAAATTGCGGAAAAAAATTGAAAAAATTAAAATTGAATTCTGGGGGTATTTTGGTTTCTCGGGGTTGCATACCCCCAAACCCCCCACTCCCCCCCGCCTAGGTGTGGCACCTACTAAGCTTGCTTCCTCCCACATGGCCCATTTTTGTCGTTCTGCATTTACTTTTTGTTCTGTGTATTACAGTAACGTTCATCCAGCAAAACTGGTTGGCTACCAGTAAAAAGTATAAAAGTCTAATGCATAAAATACTTAATAAGGGAAGGGAAGACTACTGTACTGAGCTAGCGCAGTCTATTTCGGATAGCCTGGTGTATGCTGTTGGTTCATAGGAAGTAATCTCGCTTTGCAAGTCGTTTCTCGAACGCTACCATTATCTGCAGCCTGTTTCATAGAAGCTTGTGATTTTTTCGAAAAATTTCAAAGTGACTACAAAAATGATTAACTCTTAGGCACGTTAGGCATGATATTCGATTTTATTATATTACATTTTAATTTCCAATTGTAAGATATGTAACTTGCCCGCTTCTGGGATTATAATTGCTTTAAACTGCCTCTTTTGTTGCCTAACTCGATATTAACTAAGTAATTCAAGAAAATCGCAAGTTTATTTGAAACGGGCTATAATAACATTCCATTAACGTAACATTCGATGCTGCCGTTGTATTTTAATTGTTATAATATGTGCCTTGTAAAATTTAACATGTTCTACGCAGAGTCGCACGTTAACATTTGTTGAAATAAACAAGTTTCATTTCGGAACAGACCGGGGATGAGCTCCTTCATCCATACTCTTTGAATCATTGACCATTTGAGTGGCTGCCGAGCATAGGTGGGCACTGGGCAGCACCGAAATTCTGCGGGTGGAAGATTTTTCAAAGATCAAGAAATGGCTCAATAGTGGTGGTATGGCGAAAGAAACATCATTTTTAAACGTTTCCTGTAGCAGGAGTGCTACTACACGGCTAGAAATGCCTAATTTGAAGTTTAACCCGTGACGTTGATGTTTCATTGTTTCTCAATATTATTCAATACTTTGCGCAGTTGTGAGCAAGAGCCCGAGTAGTCGATTAGTACTACACACGCGAATCAGAGCGGAAGATCCGGGAAACCGGTGCGGGTAAAATTTTGCTCACGTAACGGTGGGAGGCGGCGCCCCCGTTACATATTGGAGGTCCCAGAGTTCGTTCTCTGGAGTTGTCTGCGCTTACGCTTTCTCCTAGAGGGGGAGGAGTGTAGCAGGAGTGCTACTACACGGTTAGAAATGCCTACTTTGAAGTTTAACCCGTGACGTTGATGTTTCATTGTTTCTCAATATTATTCAATACTTTGCGCAGTTGTGAGCAAGAGCCCGAGTAGTCGATTAGTACTGCACACGCGAATCAGAGCGGAAGATCCGGGAAACCGGTGCGGGTAAAATTTTGCTGCTCACGTAACGGTGGGAGGCGGCGCCCCCGTTACATTCCCATCAAACACTCACTATCCATTGGCATCCAAGATTGCGAAAAATACTAAAACATTTCAAAAATTGAATTCTGGGGTATTCGGCCTTCTGGGGGTGCGCATGATTACAGTAAATGATGTGCTTTAGTAGTCGCGTATGTATGTACATAGGTAACCTCGCCACATTATTTGACTTTAGAGCATTAATTCGAACGGCAAACCAATTTCCTTAGTGACGACCGGTACCTTCATCACTCGGCTGGCAGCCTACGAAAAAGTTCGCTACCTGCTCCACTAATCAAGGGAAAATCGAGTGCTACTATACAGAAATGTGTTTTTCGGGCGGAGTCATGCCTTGGGTTTAAGTAAAAAATAGACGATAGTTCGATTGCATCAACCTAACCTCAAAGCTACCTGTACCGTAACCCTATGCTCTGCATAACAAACGATAACGCACTTTAAAGTAATGTTTGTACAGTTACCCTAACTTTCATTTCAAATTAATTACTGTAATGTAGTAACGAGCGTCTCAAATGTGCGCACTGCGCAGCGCTGTCAGTTTGCCAACCGTGAGTTTTTATCTCAAAACGTATGTTTTTATTTTAGCTTTGAGATTTTCTTGAGTTGGGTTTTTTCGTGAATTTCTTTTAAATTTTTTTCTGAATTTGAGATTTTTCACTGAAAATGAGTTTTTGTTTCGTGCAATTTTAGATGGTTTTTGACCAGCCAAAAAACGTATGTTTTTTTCAAAAATCGGGGACTCGATAGCTCGAGCTCAGTGCCGAGTTAATGTTTATTTGCATTGCTTGCCTACCTAAATCGAGATTCGAGTTGTTTAATGTCTGATCAAAGCGAAAATGCTTGCTTCGATGTTTGAGAAAATTAATTTTTTGAAAAAAAATTTGTTTGAATATTTAAACTTTTGACCGGCATTGTTGAGGTTCCCCCATTTGGTGCGGATGCTTTGTAAATTTTGCTACCCATGTACCTTTTATATGGTGAGTGAGGCAGTGATCGGACCGAGGGTACTTTTTGGACCCTCGGCCTCGGCCGAGGCCGAGGCGCCTTAAAATCCTTGCCTCGGCCGAGGCCGAGGCCGAGGCCGAGGGTAATGCCGAGGGTCAAGCTTATATACCTATACCCATAAATAGTGCTCTTAGAATATTTTGTATGCACAAGAGCTAGAGAATAATCGTAATATTGAACACTTTATCGAATGTCATTTTCAATAATAGTAGATTAAATGTGTGAAGGATTTAGAAAGAAAGAAAGAAAGAAAGATTTATTCGGTCTACAAAATACACGTACAAATTTAAAATATACGTACACATTACAATACAAATAATAAGGAAAAAGACAAATGTCATGTAAATGCATAATTGAAATTCATGTACATATTGCAAACACACGTATTTAATTGTAAAAAAACGAATAAAGTGATTGAAGAAAGTAGTGTAATGTAAATGTAAGACACGCGGGTACGTACAGGCAATGAATTATAACTGCGCTTAGATACGCCCCTTGAGAAAAATGGATAAATCAAATTGTTTCAATTTCATCGTAAAAACGTTCGAATTAGCTGAGCAGATGATATCATCAGGCAAATGATTCCAGACAGAAATCACACGATTGCAAAATTCAAATTTTCTAACATTTTTGTTTACACGGTTAACGTAAAGTTTGCAAGAATTTACAGCACGATTTGAGTTTACATTAAATGTGAAGAAGTCTTCAACAGGTAACAAATTATCCTTGATTATAGAGCGTGTCATTGATAAATCACTTTGCATTCTACGTAATTCGAGTCTCTCCAAGCCCAATTCCTTTAATCGGGCATCGTAGGAGATAGTTTTATCAGAAAAAATTCGTTTGGTAAATTTTCTTTGGACATTTTCAACATTATTTATGTCACATAACAGATAAGGATTCCAAACAGACGAACCATATTCCAAAATTGGTCGGACATAGGTTGTAAAGGCTTTTACTAACAAAGTTTTATCTCTTGAAACAAAACTCCGTAAAATCAAGTTTGCAATTCTCATGCCTTTTTTTACAATGTTTGTACAATGAGTTCTAGAAGATAAATCTTTACTTATTAAGACACCAAGATCCTTCACCTCCGATATATCATTTGGGATTTCAAAATTATCTATACCGTAAGAGTGCTTGGGATTAGATTTTCCAAAATGCAAAACAAAACATTTGCTGAGTGAGATCTTAAGCTGCCAGATATCAGCCCACCTCTTAATATGCATTAGATCATTTTGCAAGTTCAAAAAATTGGAAGCTGAATTAGATATTTTAACATCATCAGCAAATAGCGAAATTGAGCTGGTACTTTGAAAATCACATAAATCATTTATGAATAACAAAAAAAGGGTAGGGCCTAAAACGCTACCCTGTGGCACCCCACTGGAAACAGGGAGCGGAAGAGACAATGAATCTCCAACTTTAACCCTTTGGGATCTATTACTCAAAAAGCATTTTAACCAATTTAGGCAAAAACCACTTATGCCATAGGCAGCTAATTTTATAAGCAGTTTTTCATGCGAAACTGTATCAAAAAGCTTTACAAAAATCGATATAAACAATATCGATTGGGCAATTTTCATCAAGATTTTTGGACCACTGATTTTTGCACTTGAATAAAGTCAGCAGAATGAAAGCATACTTAATTTAACAAGTTGCCGTTGAAGACTTGGAAAATATAATAAAAAATATGGCTGAACAAGCACTTAAAAACTTTTATTACTATACATAAATGAGAAAACAGTGTCAAAGAAATAAACGAACAAACGAAATAAGCTAAGTAAAGACAGAACTGTAGCCATTGTTGTGCTCGCTTTTGCAGTAATGCATGTTTAAACACGCTTTTTCAGTCATCCAATTCTGGTGTGGTAGGTAATATGACAGGAACTGCACTGTACTTTCCAATCATAGTTTCCCAAGGTCCAGAGTTGAGGGAAGGGTGAAATCACAAAATGGGGGACCAGTAAATTAAGTAGTGTCTTTGTATGAGCGAACAAATTTTTGTAGATATTTTATATAAATATATTTTTAAACATACACATTTTTCATACTGCCAGTGTGTGACCTGCAACCGGCATGCAGTCCTAAACAGTGTTTTTTTTGTGCAAGATACCTTTTTACATGTACAAAAATGGTATCCAAAAGTCTTTGAACATTTTGTACATGCAAATTTTTGTGTACTATTATAGTATGGTACAGTAGCGATTTAATGTGGTAAAACAGGGGTTTTCGACCTTCGGTAGCGTATCTTAGCTAATTCCTGGGTCTCTGAATATTTGACATTTTTTCCATTCTAAATGCAAATTCTACTATTTTAAAGATATATAGGACTGACAATTACTGATGCGCCGAAAATTTTCGGGAATTTAACACCTTTTTACAGTTTTTGTCTCTCCAAAAATCTTTGTGCATGTACAAAGACAGTTTGAATAGTCTCTGTACATTATGAAAAATCGTTGCCGAATACAAAAAACCGTGGTCCTAAATGTGATAATTCGGCCTGGATATATTTCATAAGATTATTTGGCGCGAAGCGCCGAAATTTTTATGAGCTTTTGATGAAATTTACACATAAAACTTGACTGAGAAAGCTAAAACAACTTGTACTACAAAATCAGAAATATTACAGATAGGTATTGTAATATGCCAATTAAATCTTGTAATAAGCACTACTGTGCTTAGAAATCCAATGCAACATCAGGATAAATTAGTCAATTTTATCTTTGAACGGCTAAATGTGCTGAGTTTTTAAATGGTACTTGTTTTGCATAAAATTTTTAAAAACAGTATAAATGGATACGAAAGATATTTAAATCTGCATAAAGATGCCTAGATTACACAAAAATTGATTTTTGAGTGTTCAATGCCTCTGCTTCAATCTAAATACAGTATATTAGCGATATTTTGCGCGAAGCTCCGAAAATTTTTTGAAATTTCCTAAAAAAATACTGAAAAACGATATAGGTAATTAATATCCCTTTCTCCAAGAAAGTATTTTAACATTGTATAAAAATGGCTCCAAAAAATGCACGACCGAAATTGATTTTTGGCAAAACCTGCATTTATTGGCCATTTTTAGCTGCGTTTTTGCGATTTTCGGCCAAAAATTCGTAATCATTCACGCCCTCTCCCATAAAAATGGCCGAAAACCATACGTGTAACAGGAAGGGCTTTGGGGAATTCCCCACCTACCCAGGGTTGGACGTCTCCCCCTAACCCTTCCCTCCAACGTCAGAAAATTTTGACCCACCCTCCACTTTTTTTGGCGAAAATTTGCGCTTTGTTGGCTATTTTAGGTGCTTTTGCCATTTTTGACATAGAATTAGAGTTGCTAATCCCCAACCCGAAATTTCTAGCCGTTACATGTATGCCGAGGAGCCCCTCCCGAAAATTTTGAGCTGTTACATGCATGTTTTATAGTGACAGTTTGTCTATTTACTCTTGCTTACATTCAAAAATAGTGTATCACTTCGAGAAATTCTAATAGCTGCACTTTTGCCATAGTAAAAATTAGGTTCAAAAATATTCAAAAGGTTTTCACCAAAAATCGTCTGACAGTGACTTGAGTCTTGTACCCTGAGAGGGGGGTAATAAACCTCCTCACCCCTCCCTTCGGGAATGTGTGTTTCCGATCCATGTAGTAAGCATGAGAATTAAAACTTAGTCATCACATGAATAATAAATTGGCCTTTTGCTGTATGTAACTTTGTGTAACTAGGTACGCGACTAAAACCACAAGAAAAGTCTATAGGTAAAAAATAGCCTTTGTACTGCAGATGCATTCTAAATAGTTAATATTCAACGGACATATTAAACTTATTCAAATTTGATTTTAACCCTCGGCGCCTTGGCACTTTTCAGCTTCGCCCTCGGCGCCGAGGCCGAGGCTCCAAAAAACGCTGAGGCTTGCCGAGGCCGAGGCCGAGGCCTCGGTCCGATCACTGGAGTGAGGATCCAATGGTCAATCTCTCTCCTAGAACTGGGGGTCTGGGGTAGCGCGCTTAAGCGCCCCCAGTGGGGTCCCAGGCAGAGCCCCGAAAAAATTTTGAGAAAAAGCACCTTAGAGTTGGATCGTATTGTTGAAATTTTCGAACTGCAGAAAATTTGAATTTTGTACTCGAGCAATCTCCGTTTGGAATTCTCTACCTGAGGAAGTTATAAGTGCTCCAAATAGACATGTTTTCCTTAATAGATTGGAAAGGGTTAATCTAAATCATTCAATTCAGGGGCGTAAATAAGCGCAGTTTATATACTGCCTTTACATTATCCCGCTTTCCTCGACTATTTATGTATTTTATTGACGTGTCTTTCTGTGTATCTTTATATTTTATCTTTTTTCCGTTACTTATCAATATATTAATGTTACTTGGTTTGTTGTCGGATCAGCGAATAAAATTTGTATTTGTATTTGTAAATTTGGTTCTGAAATCAGTCTAAAAGTCGTAAGTTCATAACTGAAATTTTTTATCATCGCCAAAAAATGTCTGTCATTGTCGCATCTTGCACGAATCTCATTTTCTGCGTAAAACCTGCAGAAAACAGAAAACATAAATGCAAAATATGCTTTAGGTTGTATAATGATTAAATATGAAGAGTTCTAACCGCGCGTTTGGGACTAAATAGATTACAATTGATAATTGTGAAATTCGGCGCCATGTGCTAAAAAATTTTGCGGATTCTAGGATTGTTAATCGAAAATAAAGAATGGTAAAAAAAAGCCGCAATTTTAAAAAACGGACATTTTCAATATTAGTTATGACTTGTGAATTATATAAGGCCTGTTTTTTGGAAACGTGCTCTTGTGGTAGGATATATATCACACGACAGAGATTTATCTTCTAATTATTGACCTATTTCGTTTAATTGTGTTGCCTGTGTCATATAGTGGAAAGAATAATTAAGAATAGAGTTATGGAGTTTATTCCTTAAAATTATCTTTTGTTCTTTTCTGTCATTTGGCTTGCTAGAAACTGACACACACTACTTAGGTATGTAAGGTATATTCACTGATCCTAATTTCTGGAATCTAACTTGCCGTAAGCTTGACCTCTTTGCATAGGACCCTCTCCTCAAGTGCATTTGTATACAACTTCGATGTTTGTGTTCTAGAAAACTTTGTCAAATGGAACATTCGGCTCTAAGCACAGTTTCTTGTCTTGAGAATCCATTCGATCCTTCTAATATACGTTGGACTCTTGCTGGCACGGATCCCGAAGGCCTACACACTTATTGCATTTCCCTAGAAAGTTCAAATTATGACGTAAGGGTGTGGTGCTATGATCGTTTAACGGAATACTGGCATTTGCTCTGTTCTTTCGGGTCGAATTTTTTAATGCATGGTCATCATTATTGCACTTTAGCGGCTTGCCAGCTTCCAGACGGGTATGTTAACATAAGCAAGCGGTATTTTTATAGTCATTAGCTTAGTTCCCTGTGACATTTGCTACGCTGGAAAAGCCGGAAAGTCACAATTTGCGCAACAAACAGTTTTTTCAGGGAAATAAAGATTTCATGTCTTTTGCATTCACTTGCTATTTACAATATCAAAGTCGTTGGCTGTTTTAGCTTAACCTAATCTTTAGCTGATTTACACCGACTGGACTGATGCAGCGATAGTTAGATTTCCTTTTTTTGGTTCCGTACAACATGCTATAAATTTCTTATCTTAAATGCATAGTAAGATTTATTTATTTACAAAGAAAGAAAATCTAGCATGTATCATAATTTTACTAGGTCACGTCTGGTTCCTTCGCAGTCACCGGATCCAGTATATCACACTGATCTCTTGGCGGCTTATCTAGAAACCTCTGATAATATTGCTGGCTTATTATTGTTTAAATTGTGCACAAATCAAAGGGAGCTGATCACTTGATCACATTCAATGACATCGATTCGGATTCGGATCACGATTTGCCTTTGGTCCGATTTGATAATACAACTGGTATAGAATTTTCTAATATATGTATTGCATTGTATGATCTTCGTAAATACTATCGCATAAAGAATGCATGATTCGAATTTAAGCTGATAGGCTTACTTGCATCATTCAGAATGTCCAGCGATGAGTGAATATTAAATAACAATAGTACGTAAATAAAAAAATAGCGAAATATGGGCGGGTAGTCATGAATAATATTGCTTGTTGTGGATGTTACAGTGGTTTGGGAAAGAAGAAGAAACCCCGGTAGAGCCGGTCCTCATAACCATTACTCCCAAAAAATCAGATTTTTATCATTCCCCTGGGTTTTCAATCGAAAGGTTATTTTTTCCAAGTCTCTTGGATTTTTTACTCTTTGCCACTCCATGCAAAGTTTTGATCTATCATGTGCAAAAGTTTTTTTAATCTTTATCGTGTAGGAAGAAAGAGCATCGTCTGAAAAGCCAAAAACTGATTTTTAGCCCGACAATGTCAAAAATTTTTGGTTTCACTCAACCTCATTCCCAGAATTCTCATACTAAGCGTGTATAGTTATATAAGTATCCAGTGATCGTACGGGGACCCCGACCCCGACTCCGAAAAACCCCGGCCTAAACCCCGACCCCCGACCGGGGGCATGATTTTTCGAGTCGGGGTTGAACCTTTTTTCGGGGGTGAAATATAGCATTTTATTTGTTGGTACATAGAAGAATTGTATAAATAGCAAATAAATTCGGAACAAGGACGATTCAGTCACCAGCAAAATTAATATGTTAAACTCGACACTCGCGATATTTCATAAAAAGTACGCCTGGTCGCCATGTTGTTAAGACGTACATACATGTTCGAATATTTTCCATTATGAAGTGCACCGAAATTACTGCGGAATCGCAGGCGTAGCCGGGAGGGGGGTGGAGGCACATGTCCCCCGGAATTTTTCAGAAATTATGTTGATTTTTCTGGCGCAATGTGTCCAGAACATTGAGTTTAAAAAGGCACAAACGTCAAAACTTTCCGGCGCTTCGCGCCGAGTCATTATTATTTATTGTTATACAGATCCAATGAAATTAAAAGCTTGAATCTGTTAAAATAATCCAGCACTTCGCAGCACTTTAGTGATTTAATGCACTATTAGTTCATTGAATGAAACTGCACATGCTTGTTGAACATAATAATAAAAGTGCGAAAATGTTTGCGCACCAATTTATCTATTCTCTGCTTTGTTTATCTTTCTTTACAAGGACACATAATTCTATTTTAAATGAAAGGAAAGGCCAAATTTTCTTGTGTTTTTGCGCATTTTCTGTTTTCTGAACTAGTTAATAAGAAGGCCACAAATGGGCCTGAAAATGGTAAGAACAAAATTCTCATTGATACATCTTTCAATGACTTATTGGTTGCGTGCGACCCGTTGCTGCGCTACATACTTAGCAGAGGTCAAAATGCATTTCAGCTCAGAAGTTTTGTGCAGTGTAGGTGTTCATCGATTTTAAGTTTTTTGGACTTAATTCAGAACCGAGATTTTGCCAATTTGCGAAAATTTTAACTTTACTAATTAAAAATTAGAGTGCTTTTTTACAAAATTTTCGGGGGTTCTGCTCTGGACCTCGCTTGTGGCGCTTGAGCGCGCCACCCCAGACCTTCAGCCGTACAATCTCGTTCTACATGTTGAAAGAGATTTTTAGGAGGACAGAAAAGGTAAAGGATTAGGAATTTTTAAAAATTTTCACGCAATTAGTTTATCTGTTCTGTATTATTTAAGCGGTATAAATTGAGTTTAAAGAGTAAAAACATCAAAATTTTCCTGCGCTTAGCGCCGCCGATTATTTTCTTGGGTGGTAAAATATGACTGAATTTCTTGATGCTTTGCGCCACTTATGATTTCCGAACTGTTTATCAATAAAAAGGCGTAGATTCTACATGAAAACGGTAAAAATTTCGAAAATTTTCGGCGCTTCGCGCTATCGGCTCCTCTAGAATCAGTGCGCCATAGAAAACCGTTATGAAAAAACTGGAAGAATACGAAAAAGCGAGAGCGATTAGTGATTAAAATTGAAAGTAATGCTAAATTGCTAAAACCATGCTTGAACTTGGAATGAAAATAAAATGTTGAACATAACCAGCTTTATTAGTATGCTCTACAAACAAGTGAAGGTATCGTTTTTATCCTTTTCAAATTGATATGTCATCATGCAATGTTAATTGTTAATCTTCAACCCCGACCCCGAAAACCGGGGTTTTTCATCCCCGACCCCGACCCCGATCGGGGGTGAAAATCTGACCCCGTACGATCACTGTAAGTATCATAAAAGAGCAAAATGTTGAAACTAATCTTTTTTCTCCTAATTAAAAACCATCAGATTTTTCTTAGCTTTTTTAGACCTTTGAAATTTCCACTCACAGTTACATATCGGCTTCAAATATAATTGAAACGTTTAAAACTATATTCAATTGAAGGTATGCGGAATGTACTTAATTGTCTAGATAAAATGAAATGATGAACTGAAAGAAATTTATAAAAACAGATATAGAATGAAAATATATAAAAACATGTGATTTTAAATTTTTTAAACTAACTTTTTATGCCATTTATTTTTTTCTTATCGACTTACCGTTATAGGTCCCCAGATGGTCGCTCTGAAGGATAGTTTGTTCATCGGCGGCAGCCTTTTAACGGACTTTGGTTCCATTTTCCGTATATTCAAAATTAGTGTAAACTTAAATAGTTTATCTTCAATGCATCTCGACCCAATGTTTAACTTTGATTTAACCTCGAACGTTTTGACCTCGGTTACTGTAGCTCGGTTAGTGGTTTGGCGTGGACGCCTGACTTTAGTTGAGCCAGAGAAACTTCGTCTACTAAGTAATTAGTTTTTCATGTGTTAGTGTTTTTGTAATTGTCATTTTGTGAAGATTGCGGTAGTATGAAGTATTTTTCATTCAAAAGTGTATCACTTTTAGTTTATGCTTTTTTGTGCAGACAAGGTCCATTCGTTTTGTGGATATAGAATGACGTTATTTAATGCAACATGTAACACCTAAAGTTGTTCCCATCCCCTAAAGCCAGAAAAATTTTATCCCGATTTTTAGGGAAAATGCGTTTTTTGGCCATTTTTAGATGTTGTTTGGCCGTTTTTGACCGAAAGTTGAAGGTTCTTAACCCCTTCCCACTCAAAATCGGCCGGGACCATACGTGTTGGGGGTTGAGCCCCGCAGAATGGCTGATGACCCCCGCAGAATGGCTGCAACTCCATGCAGAATTGCCGATTTTTTGGAAAAATTGTAAAAAGTGTGCTTTTTTTAGGCGTTTTTAGCTCATTTCTGGCTCAAAAGTTACACATTTTCGGCGCTTCGCGCCCTATTACAATTTTTTATTTATGATTCGTTATTTTTTCGATTTTTTTCCAAATTTTTCTAATTTTCTCACTGTTTTTATGTTCTAAAGAAAACGAGCATTGTCTGAAACGTCGAAAAACAATGTTTTTGACATGTACCCGACGTTTTGCAGCCCAAAAGGGATACCGGGACCCAGGGGCGTAACCAGGATTTTATTTCGGGGGAGCCAAAATTTTTGAAGCTCTATATCTCGGGAACCCCTAGGAGATACGCGAAAATAATGGCATTTTCGAACGTTTCTCGACAAGATCTATGCCATGGTGAAGTGAAAAAATTACAAAAATTCAAAAATTTTGTTGTTTGATTTTAAATTTGGATGTCAAAAATCTATCTTTTAACCTATCGGTATGACTAATTTCTCAATATCAATTTATAGCTTGACTCCAAAACATTTCGAAATTCTTTTCTTTGCATTTAATTTTGCAGTTTTTAAAAACAAACTAATGCAGACAATAATAATAAATCGGCGCGAATCGCCGAAAATTTTTTACAAATTCGCCATTTTAAGTGAAATCTGGGCTTCTAAGGTAAGAAAAAAGATAGAACATAAGAAATATGGCGCGAAGCGCCGGAAAATTTTGAGTTTAGAAGCTAAAAAGTGTGCTAAAAACGCATTTTGGCTGTCCTTTTAGTTGACTCCATGAAGCAGAGCATGCAAATTGAAGCGTACAATTGCGTATGAGATAATTATTTTCCAGCGGACATTCGAGAGATTAAGCTCATTTCATAAAGATATGAGAGCACAGATAGAGGGTCATCGGCGAATTGCTCCTGATACACAGATACTGTTTCTAGTGAAACAAATACAAATAACAATTAACAAGATGAGTTGGCTTCTCAACATACTCAATCCCAAATAATCCCATTATGCACAATCCGTTTTCACTTCACCTGAAGAAAAAAGCCTCCCCGCCCCCCCCTGGTTACGCCCCTGCCGGGACCCCACCTCACACAATATGTCGAGTTGCTACATTTCTGATTTGAAGTCTTTGTGTATTTTGTGTGCAGTAAATTTTAGTGTGCTACAATGAAATATAGCTAGGTAGGTAATGCGTTCTGTATCCTAGTACTGCTTTTTCAACCTTGCACTCTAGTCGACTGCTTGGTCTCTCTCTGATTGTAAAAAATATAAAATCAATAGATGTGTCGTAAACGCCGCCAGCAGAACGTTTTGATATTTTTATCATTTAAAAGTCAAATTTGCGGCTTTTTTAATGACTGATTTACCTCAGAACGGTGAATTAAATTAAGACGCCAAAAACCTTGTCAATCTTGCCATGTTCAAATTCTGTGTTTAAGGTTTTGATAGATGAACAGCAACTTTTTAAAGAAGTGCAAGGACCGAAACGTTCTGATAGTTGCTTGCTTTTAAATGCAGTGTTGTTGTGTCCTACTTAAAAAAATAAAAATAGAAATCTAGACGTTTTTGCCCTATATGTACATAGGAACTCCATTCTGGGCGTTATAAGGCCAAACATTAAAATTACCTGTTTTCGAGATCTTTGACAGTTCTATCCGTATATGCAACGGCTCGAAATTTAGAGGTCCCCGGCCAATTTTAAAGGTGAATTAGGTAAATTACCCCTAATTTTTGGACAAAACGTGCCTAAAAACGGCCAAAAATTTTAATTTTTTCCTAAATCGGGGGAGGGGGCTTAAAAGTTTTTTGGCTTTGGGGAATGGGAGACGGACGACTAATTTAAGGTGGAGGATCCCCCTATTTCCCTATTACGTGTATGGTTTTACTTTGCTCTTCCCTATGTACGTATATGATTGTTTTTTTTATATTTCAGCAGTTTATTCATTTTCTGAGAAAGACAAAGTCGAAGAAAGTTCACATGTCGAAGAGATGAGCATTGCTCCCAACGCTCTGAATACGCTGACATTTTTTATGTTGGACTGCTGTGCCGCTGGTTCAGGTGTGTGTATCTCGTTGAAATCATTTTAATTTTTAAATGATGTTTAAAGCCATGCATTATAAGAAAAGCTAATTTTCGGGCAGCTTTCCTACTTTCGCTATTTTCTAGGACGGATTAAGTAATTTTGTTATCGTTATTTAAATATGAGATATTTATGCATAAAACTTTAGAGTCGAGTCAAAAAACAAGATTGTTTTTATTTAAAATTAAAAATCCCTATTGTACATTTGAAGTTCTAAATCGTACTCAATTGCCTGCTAGAATTTGAACTTTCCTTTTTAATTGAGAGTAAATTTTCAAGAAGCGCAATAAGTACAGTCGAAACTTCAATTGTTAATTTTGATTTGACTTTCTTAGAAAGTTTAAAAAATATGGTTCCGATCAGACGTGCTGGCGGTGGAAAAAACAGATTCCGACTGGGAAAAAAAGGCAAAATTAAATGAAAAAACGGACAAAAATCAACTTTTTTTGCAAAAATGCTTGAAATTGATCAGAACAGGTCAATTATAGTAATTTTTATCCTATTTTGACGTTTAAATCAATTTAAAGACTCTTTAGTCAGGTCCGTAGCTGGCCCTCCTATTTTGGGGGGTCTAAGCCAAAAATAGAACAAAATAACGTGTAAAAAGTCCTATTTGTCCGGTTTTTTCTGAATTTGGGGGGTCCGGACCCCCCCATTCCCCCCACTGCTACGTACCTGTCTACTTAGTTCAAAATAACATCGTTGACCCTTCTTTACCGGCTGGCCATGTCAAACCGGCTATACTGCGCTGTTTCTATAGTTATAGCTCGAGGCTTGTTTATATTCACATGCTATATATCGTAAGTAGATACATAAATTAAATTCTTTTTATTTAATTAGTAATTCATTTTTGCTGGATTTGTTTAATATGTACATATTTAGGTAGGTCGCTTAGTCTCTTGTAATTAATTCGTGCGGTCAATCGACCATGTGATTCCTACTTAATTTGTAGGTAGGCCTATTTTGTTCGTTCGCCAAGAAATATCAGACAATGACTTTTTGGCCCTTATCGTCGAATATTTGTCAACTCAACCAACCCGAACCCGATAAACAATATTTTTTTAGAAAAGTTATTCCAAATATTAAACAAACTTTCCGTAAAAGTCTCAACTTGCAATTCATGTTTTCATTTCAAATTAAATAAAATTTGAATAAAATTGAACAAAATACAGTCAAAAAGGGCTGTTTGGCACGGAACGCTGAAAAAAAGGCGCTTTTTATCTAAAAGATCGCTAAAAGTGCATAAACAGGAATGTTTTCCACGATTTTGTTGGAAAATCGCGAATCCTGTAGGGGGTGAAAATACTTTCTCACGGGTGTACTGGAGTTTTTCTTGTGAAACTGAAGTTATGCGTATTATTTTGCTTACTTCAACCTTTTTGTGCAATCGATAAATGTTGTCTGTTGAGTGGATTAAATTATCAATCACGTACGTCAACACATTGCAGAGACTATTATTTCATAGACAGCAAAAATGTTGAGAATTGATTAATACATGTACGAACTGGAGACAATGTTTAACGCTGACTTCTATTCCCCGCGTTAAAAGCATTTCTCGCGTCTATTTGTTTTCATTTTACTAGTAAAAATACAAGTAACGGCCAGAAATATCGGGTGGGGGTCCCCGGCCAATTTTACGGGGGGGGGGGGTAAATGACCTCTAATTCTTGGCCAAAAAATAGCTAAAACGGCCGGAAAATTCAATTTTTTCCCCAAATCGGGGGTTGGGGTCAAAATTTTCTGGCTGTGGGGGATGGGGGAACGTCTAACTTTGGGTTGGGAATTGGGATCATACCTGGCCGTGGGGGGTTTGGGAAGTATGCATCCCCCAGAAATTAAAATACCCTCTCCCCCCAGAAACCAAAATACCCCCAGAATTCAATTTTTGGAATTTTTTGGTTTTTTTCGCAAGTTTTCGATGCCAATAGATAGTGCTCGATGAGAAACGTTGAGAAATGGTGTTTTTTCATTATACCAACATTTTTAAGACCGTTTTTTACCTTTGAAGAAATCTTGCACCCCCCAGAACTTTGGTGCCGCCCACCTATGCTTGGGATCCCCTATTTCTTACATGTATGCTAGTAACGTATATATGTCCTTATATGCATATTTGGACAAAGTTGGTCTTCCCATTGATATCGGCAGCTGCCCAATTTTTAGGTTAGTTGTCCTTTTGCAAAGTGGTTGGTTGATTAGTTGCTTAGTAGTTGACTGCTCAATTATTGGTTGTTTGAATGATTATCGACTATCGGTTGGTTAGTTATTGTATGATTGGTCAAATAACTAGTTGATATTCAAGTCATTCGCATGTGTTTTCCTACATTCATATACTTTTTTCCAGTTGATTGACTGATTAGTTGATTTTTAATTCATTGTTTTGCGAAGTTTCTATTGATGCTGGCAGGTCTTCCCATCGATACCGACCATACATACATGCATATAGAGGCGGTGAAGGGGTATTACTCCTGCTGAAGGGTCATTCAAACAGGTACTTTCCGGCGATTTTAAGCTGACGGAACTTTTTTCGCGTCATTTTTAGGGTGCCCAGATACTTTTGGTCTAAAATCAGGACAGGACGTTTGAAAAAAGTAGCACTTTTCAAAATAATGTTTATCACTACAATAGAATATCAAATTCACACGTATTCGTGACGATATTTGATTCAGCAAATTTTCGTCACCCAAAATCTTTCTATACATTTCACAATACGATGAAGAATTATTTTAATTTGAAGCAAGCATTTCACGGTTTCAACATTCAATCGATTTCGATCGTCTGTTCACTGCTTTTTGCACAAGGAAAATACTCGTTCCACAGCCGCGTTTGATGTAGGAATCGAAAAAATTACGCTAACTACAGTTTTCAATTCAACAAATTTTTTGGTTTGAAACCAAGTGGACCATTTTTTATCACTCATTATCAGAAGCTTCTTCTGCTGAATTTAATAATTTGCCGATTGATAAGAAAGATCCACTTTGTTTCAAACAAAAAAATTTGTTGATTTGAAAACTCTGGTTAGCGTAATTTTTTCGATTCCTACATCAAACGCGGCTGTGGAACGAGTAATTTCCTTGTGCAAAAAGCAGTGAACAGACGATCGAAATCGATTTTGTTTCATCAAACAATGAATCTTTCATATTTAATTTCTGACCAGTGCGGATGATAGTGCGGTTTAAATTTCATGTGATTTGATCAGCTTTAATGAAAAGTAGCAATCTTATGAACAGTAAGTAACTGAGCGCAACATACTTTATTTAACGTTCAGCATGATTATCTTAAAATTTTTAAAAATTTCGGGACAAATCAGGACGGGAACCCGAATTTCAGGACAAAATCAGGACATTTTTAGAATCAGGACGAGCTTCTAAAAATCAGTACAATCCTGATAAAATCAGTACATCTGGGCACCCTAGTCATTTTCTAGGTCAAAATCAATTAAAAGATCGAAATTTTTGCGCCGGATTAGTACTTTTATGTTCTTTTTTTACTCAACAAGCGTCAAAAATTGATGAATTTCTGTATTTTTAGTGTTAAAAGTGATATAATGCAGTCAAAATGGACTAAAAATGCCTTTTATGCGAAATTACCACGATAAGACGTTTTATAGGCTATTTGATCATTGTGGTCGTTTAAACAACAAAAAATTCGTGAACGTTGAATTCACTGTTATGGATTTCTGGGATTTAACTCCCCATCTGCCGACCCTGACTTTTTGCACCTAACCTATAATACCGATCCGGCCCCCATTGATACCTAGTTGAATGAAGTTGTATGGTTTGTCCATTTATGTTTATATGTTACATGCATCTAGCGATTCAGAATCTGGTATGGGGACAGTAGGCCATTGCTTGGATCAGAGTGGATTAGCTGATCGTACCTTATGAAAAACTTCTGAATTATGTCAAGTTTTGCTTGCACTCACATTAATATGTATTAAGAATGATTTTATTTATTATTAATTTGAATATTTATTATCAAAGCACTCGCATTTTTAATAATAAGTTTATTTATGCTTTATCTTTATCTGGTGTTTTCTTTTTTGATTTACAACTAATTTTATTTCTTCGTTACTTAATTAATTTACCCTTTTTATTACACACTATTTTATCGCTAATTAAATCGTCCGCCATTAAATTAGGCGACTTGTGGTTGACTCATTCGTTCGGTTGGTCGAAATTATGCTCAGATCCCAGGAGTCGTTGTTATTATTGGAAAGATTACGCGACTAGCTCTATTAATAACGCAAGCCCGGTAGAAATGTTGGATTGCTGTAAAAAATGCGTCGGTTCATCGAGCGGTGTCTTATTTTGGATAGACGATCGAAGATTTTTGTCGCATGAAGCCTATTCTGTGGAGAGCTTGCAAGTTCTAAGCGCCAAAGCGATCGCCGGTCAACTTAAAGCGAATGAATCGACGAACTTTTCATCGATATCCGCTTTGATCCCTAGCAAGATTTATGAAAAATTTTTCTCTTTGTCGATTATTAGAGAATCGTGTCCTATTATTACGCTCGATTAATGCTCTTGCCTATTCTGTACTTTAGTTCATTTTTAGTTTCAGATTTCTTCCGTTTTTGTGTAGTCGTAAATGTGTTTTAGTTGTAATGAACTCGAACTTTTCTATTGGATTGTGATCTGTACAAATGCTCAGTATTTTTTGACTGGTCCGATTCGATCATAATTGCACGCGGTCAAAAGCTCTGGAAGTGGGTTAAATCGAGTTTCCTTCGGGGGAAGGGGTAAATGAGTAATTTTGTTACCTATTTAATGTCAGATTTTCATACTTCAGTTGTCCTATTTGATTTTTCTTTAATACTTATGATCAAAAGTCCAAAATTCTTTCTAATTTCGATTTGTTGCGAGCATAGGTGGGCAGCACCGAAATTTGGGTGGGGGATGAAAAATTTTAAAGTCTTGAAAGTGGTCGTATGGCGAAAAAACACTATTTTTCGACGTTTCTCATCGAGCACTATCCAATGGCATCAAAAAATCACTAAAAAAGCAAAAAAAATTTCAAAATTTGAATTCTGGGGGGGTATTTCAACTTCTGGGGTGCATACCCCCCACGCCCATGTGTGGTTGCGAGTAATTCAAGCATTTTATTTGAATGGTGAACGGTCCTCCTTCGTCTGACTTTAGTGCTTATGTAGAGGGCGAGGGTTAGAGCAAATTATTATAGTTAAAATACAGATCCATGAAGATCACACGGCAGCACTTAAATTTTAATGGGCTTCAAAAATTTTAAGTGCCGAATAATTGTGTCAAGAAATCGCGAAAAAATTAAAAACTTAGTTCTTGGGGTCTTTCTAATTCTAGATTCGTTTCAGACCCTCCGCGCCCCTGTCTATTATTGTCTACCAGTTGATTGTACCTAAAGTGCAGACGAAAAGGTTTATTTAGTAATAGTCGTTGAAAGGCTACTTTTGGCTAATTTAGACCTACGAAAGATGATGCTTTTTTCTCAATTTCCGCCTTAGAAGCAGTTTTTTGTACAAGTCCGTTTGTACATGTACAAAGATGGCCCCCGAAAGTCTTTGTATGTTTTGTACACACAAATTTTTGGGTACTATAATATAGTACAGTAGCGATTTTAGTATGGTAAAAACAGAGTTATTCGACTTTTGGTAGTATATTTTAGCTAATTTCTGGGTCTCTAAAGGCAGAAATTACTAAGGATCGTTTTGAAACGGCGCGAAGCGCCGAAAAATTTGATATTTTTTCCTTTTGAAATGCAATTTCTGCCATTATAATGATATATAGAACACACAGGTAGTAATTTCGGCGCGAAGCGCCAAAAATTTCAGCGAATTTCAGACCTTTTTTCAATTTTTGTCTTCCCAAAAATCTTTGTACATCTACGAAGACGGTCACGAAAAGTCTTCGTACATCGGGAAAAATGTTTGCTGAGTACAAAAAAAACTGCTTAGAAGTAGAAACTACTAAACTCTTTCATCACGCAAGTGTAGGAATTATTTGCATGATCTTTAAATTTGCGTATTATCGGCTTTGCACGTGTTCAATTCTGACTTTAAAAATACGCGGTGTAAAAGCGAGGGCATAATTATTATGAATATCGATCACTTCCGATTTCAAGCGTGTTTCTTAATGTTTTTCTGTTCTGATCATAAATCAGTCTACTGGTTTAGCATAGTCCGACAGAACGATACTTCTATATTAAAACTTGCGCATAATGCATAATTTTTATAGAAAACTCGATCTCATCGCATTGCTATTGTAGGTTGGGATAATAAGTTTAATTAATTTTACTAATTTGGTGCGAATAGTGCATTTGATAATAATGTTTTTGCAAGTCAAACGACGGAAAAATGTAAAATGCTTTTGTGTAGTAAAGATGCGTTTTTGACCCTCCACTTACCAAGCGTTATAACGAAGTTATAGTCAATCAGCGTTTTTTTCTGATCTTAGTTCTGTGTGTAAAACTTTGTCTATCCTCATTTTAGCTTCAGTAATAACGTTTACAATGATTTAGCTCTATGAGAAATTATATAGGTATCAGCAAACAGCATTTTTTGGCATATTCACAATAATGTCACAAAAATTGCAAGGTGAAAAATAGACTTCTTATAAAAGACTCATTGTTCTCTTCCTTTTCAAA